>CAUYQG010261586.1:0-18233 GCA_963574415.1 Tarsius wallacei | reverse complement strand
ACCCTCACAGAAACATCCAGAATAATGTTTGACCAAATATTTGGGCACTGTGGCCCAGCCAAGTTGATACATAAAATTAATCGTCACAAGATTCTCTCTATTCTTCTAATTCCCTGTTGTCTCCTTTCTATCCAATTGACTGCCTTGTACATAAAGTTAAGGGAGTAGTTTTAAAATTTTGGTTTGCCTAAAAATAGTCGAAAGCCCTTGACAAAACATCATATTCCAGGCCCTTCACTCAGATTCTGATGCCAGGTTGATTGTGATTCAAAAGTAGGCTGTGGACAATTCTAGAAACAGAGGTCTCAGAAAAGTGCTTTTCATCTCCCCATTCTTGCTGATGCCTAAAGCAAATAAATACCCAACATCTTTTTATTCAAGGTTTACATTGTTACCCATTTCAAGGCCACATGGAATTAATAGTAAAAGATAAGTGCTGGGCTGTAATATAATCATTCAATAAATACCCAATAGGTTTCTTGTCTGTTTTCCTTGACTGGTATTAATAGGTAAGTGGGATCAGGCCTCCATTCTTAGAAGGTTCCCTAGAAATCTCTCTAGCTCTTGCCTTAGGAATCCATCATCCTTAGACTATTAAGACTGGATACCTGAGATGACTACTGAGACTTTGCTTTGAGAGAGAAGTGAACTAGCAGCATTCTCAATCCTTCTAGAGCCCAGGTGTGGGCCTATACCTGAGAGAAGCACTTTCATGTCTGACCCCTGAAGAGTCCTGATCCTGTGTTACCTCTCTGCCTGTCAAACTTGAAGGCTCAAGCTCTGAAAAGTCCTTACAACTGAATTCTTTCAACTGGGTTTGGTTTATTGGAAATAAATTGCTGACCTGAACAATTTGCTTTATCTATTGCTTTATAATCCCCACTGTCATTGTTCTACAGCCCATGTAACCTAGGTGGGAGACACTATCCTTCTAAGACCCTGTCTGCCTTATTTTTTCCTTCTCTACCCTTCTCTCTCTATTTTTTTCCAGTTACAAAGTGTGTGCCTCTTTGTTAGGGCTTCCAGTAAATCCTCTTGTCTTGGGCTTATTTATTTTTGAGCTCATTTACAGAGAAGAGCGAGTGATATCATGCCGTAGCTGATACAGCCTCTCCAGCATCTGGCCTGACCCCAGCACCTTCACAACCCCTACAACCCCAATTCTGCCCTCAGATCTCTATGGTTTTGCTCATGCTTTTCCCCGTCTGGAATACTTACTTGCCTCAGTTCTCCCTATATCCCTCAACCATCTGCTCCCTGCTATCCCACCTCCTCAACTATTTTTCAGGTTCAGCTCAAAATCTTTCTGCTTCCAGAAGCTGTGCCTAATCCCTCAGCTCCCTCCTCTCAAGTCTTGTAGAATTTTCCTTCTCTTAAAAGACACATGACTTTTGGTTTATGTTTGTATGTCTTTATGTCCATTATTTTTTGCATTCACTTCATTGCAGAGTTACTGAGCACCTGCCATGTGCCTGGCACTTCTCTAGGCTCTGAGGGAAATACATTTGGTTTGGCAAGACATGGCCTCTGAGAAGTTGGGAGGCCACAGGGGACAGGGTACTGGACGAGTAACTCATACATTAGAGCGCAGTGTGATGTGTGATGTGTGCTGTGGGAGAGGTTTGTGATGTTCTGGGAGCCCAGAGAAATATCTGACTCAGATGTGAGATCATGGAGAACTTCCCCTAGAGTCTCAGATGGTGAGCTTTTCGACATTAGCATCTGTATCTGGTTCATTCTCTATCTATCGTAACAACTGCATGATGCCTTCCACACAGGAGATGCTCAAAAATGTCTATGAACTAAATGAGAAAAATAAAGAACAAAAATATGATAGGAAACCTATTCTCTGAATTTTGAGTTAGATACATAATTTGAGTTTTATACTTGATAAATATGGGAGCATGGAAATTAAATGGTGAATTTAGTTTTACAAAATAATGAGTCGGAAAATATTCTCAATCTAAGGCTATCTCACAGATCCTGTGACCCAGAAAGTTGAAGTAACCCCTTGGGAACATTTTTAAAGCAGCATCGCCAATCCTCTCCCTATCATTTCAAAAAGAAGTAGGTCAGAATATTTTGAACCCATCGATCTTTGATGCTATCCTCTGTTGGCTTGAAATCATCAGTGAACTCCTCTTTAGGTTAGGTAGTGGCAGTGTGCAGAAAGGCAGGAAGAGATGTCATATTCACTCACCCATCTCTTCCCTGAAAGCCGATTCTTCCACATCATTAGTACAAACACAAAGGCTCTCACGAGATCTTAAAAAGCAAGATGACCTGGTCAGATTATAAGAAAGGAACAGGATAGGAGGGCAGATGAGGGAGCCCACAAAGAATGAAAGGAGAGGCCTTCGTTGCATTCTTTTCAGTGTCAAAACTTCAGCTTACAAGCAGGAACTCAGAGTTGCTTTTTAATATTTCTGTTCATTGTATGGTGGGGTTAGGTCCCCATAGTTCTGCCAGCACCATAGAGGAATTTCTCCTTTAAGTAAGGAACAAAACACAACAAGAGAAGGTGCAGAGTGGAATAATGGATGAAAAATACTTGATGAACCAGTGGCAAGTGGCACTACAGAGAAAAGAGATTAATTCTAAGAAATTGCTCTTCTTGGAGGGGGGAAACCTTTTCTCTAGACTAAGTAAATGGCTTTATGACAATGCTTGTTAAATATCTGTAAGTCAGAGAGTAGATGCTTCAGACATTTTGCCAAAATGAAGGTATCTGAGATACATTTATTTGCTGTTAGAAGAAAGGTGATCTTTTCCACAGATTTTACTTGCAGAAACTGGTTTGTGGACTCAGAGAGAGAAAATACGTTTATGAATAACAAAAGTACAACAATAATTATTAGAAACACATTAACAATAGAGATCATAAAAGTGCAATCCAGCTGTCACCTTTTTAATGGATAAAGGATAAACCTGTCTAGAATTTCATTGACTTGTGTTTGAATTATAATTCTTCGTACTAATATAATTAAAAAGCCATTGCTGCCTTTTATACTATAGAAAAGAAGGTTGATCAAGTCATTGCCTACACAAAAGGTAGGACAATATACTTGAATTATTTATTATAAGTTTAAACAAATTCTAAAATTACATCCCAAAGGATAGACATTTTATCATGTTTCTATTTGGCATCAGCATTTTCCAGAAGGTTAAAATATATCTCCCCATGCTAACAGTTGTAGAGGCATTGTGGAATGTTGGTGGCATGACAAATATATTAGGGAGAGGATTATATCATTGGTGACATTTTCAGGGTCATATAATTTAGAGTGGAAGGTAGTTTTAGAGATCTCTCCACCTATTTCTTTTTACACACCAGGAAATCAAAGTCTAAGAGAGAGATAAGATATAAGGTAGAGACAGGACAAGAATGAAGGGAGATCCCTGGACTTTTGTTTTGGGATTCCTCCTGCTGAGAAGCACTGCCTCTAATCTCCCTTACCTCCCCCACTTCCCATAGTGCCCTCTATGAGACATTCAGAAGCCTTTATCATTCATTCAGTGTCCTCGTGTAAAGTTTTACTGTTCGCTACAAGAAAAATCATTCATCAGGTAGCAGTACATTTTTGTTTGTTTGTTTGATCTTATGGCATTTTTGTGTAGCGTTTCTCAAACTTTAATGTGCATGTGAATCATACGGGGATCTTGTTAAAAAGTAGAACCTGGCCGGGCTCGGTGGGTCAGCCTGTAATCCTGTGCTTTGGGAGGTTGAGGTGAGTGGATTGCCTGAGCCCATGGGTTCAAGCAAGACCCGCTTGGGCAACTTGGCGAGACCTCATCTCTACAATAAAAAAAAAAAAAAATTAACCGGGCGTGGTAGCATGCGCCTGTAGTTCCAGCTACTTGGAAGGCTGAGGCAGAAGGATCACCGGAGCCCAGCAGGTCAAGGCTGCAGTGGCGGGGTGCGGCCACTGCACTCCAGTCTGGGTGACAGAGTGAGACTCCCACTAAAAAAAAAAAAAAAAAAGTAGAACCTGATTCAGTAGGTGTGGGATGGGTCCTTAGATGAGATGCAGGTGATGTCAATGCTACCATGAACCTGAGACCAAGGCCTTAAAGGCACTGTTCTCATGACCTTTTAGAGAGTCATAGAAGATTCAGCAACCACACCAGGCATGGTGCTTACACCTGTAATCCCAGGACTTTGGGAGGCTGAGGTGGAAAGATTGCTTGAGCTCAGGAGTTTGAGACCAGCTTAGGCAACATAGCAAAACCTCATTTCTACACATGCGTGTAGTCTCAGCTACTTGGAAGGCTAAAGTGGAAGGATCGCGTGAGCCCAGGAAGTCAAAGCTGTGGTGAGCTGTGATGGTGCCACTGGATTCTAGCCTGGGCAACAGAGTGAGACCCCGACTGAAAACAAACAAGCAAAAAGATTCAACAATGTTTCTTCCATGGTATTCTTTGGCATGTGTTATATTGTGGTGACTAACTCTCTGAGCTTTTCTTTCTCTAGAGCAAAGTTTGAGAAAATGATACCACGGGTGAAATCAGTAATTTGGGGAACGAGAACTCCACAGGTGTGACCACAGCCTTTCACATGTGGCTGTTTGTATGCAGCTCCTCCTTATACGTTCCATTAATCACAACTCACAGTTGTATTTTTTCTTTAGATTAGAAAATAGAGTTTATTTAGAAAGAGAGAGAGAGTAGATTCACCTCTCCAAGGTAGGAGAGGGGTCTGAATTTTTGACAAAGAAGAGAGAGACTCGTTTCATGATTGTATTGGAGGCAGATAACTAACATTCTTAGATTTTAATTCGTAACTTCTACAATTTAGAAATAAGGCTCTGGCTAGACTTTTATGGAGAAAATTATCACTTGGAGCTTGGAGGGTCTGCTTTCTTTGTTTTCCTCTCCCTAAAATACTTATCCCTTTGTCTTAGTTTTCAGTCCATAAGTCATCCAGCTGTGTATGAGTGCTGGGAGTATTATGCCTACATGGCTGTGCCTAGGGAGGTTATGTTCCTCTTTAGGAATCTGAAAACCATCAGTCCTGGTTCCACCCAAAGAAGCGATCTCTTCCACTCATCACCATGGAAGATTCATTTATTTTTCCACATTTTCATTTCCTCATCCAGTATTTGGCAAGCATCTCTTCTGTGTCAGGTTAGCTATGCCCTAACCAGACCAGTAGGAGGAACACAGATATGGCTCCTGCTCTTCTGGCATTTCATGTCAGAAAAGTGGTATGGGAAGTCATTGAACTTGACCCTTATCTGAGGCCCGAATCTCTTCTAAAACATTATCAACCTTCTCGGCCCCTAATTAAATATCCAGTGTCCATCAGAGACAGTTTAGTACTTCTTTCAGATTTTGAGGGGAAATACCCTTTCTATCATTTCCCCACTAGGTTTTCTGTCCTCTGCACACATACCAATATGACTTTAAAGTATAAAGGGATTAATCAAATTCCTTTAAATTTGATGAGATTAGACCTTTAGTTTGTTATCATTGTTCCATGCCTTCTGTGAACTCATCTGTGACTTAAAAAAATCAGTCTGACTTTGTGTCTCCTTCCAATTTGTCAGTTGGTTTCTGAATGGCCAGTCACATGCATCTGACAAGGCTGATCTAACATCAGATTTGCACACTGGATACCGTATTAATAGCTTTATTTACAAAACGGCTTGGCTTCACCTAGCATAGTGGCTTTTTTACATTTTGGTCTCAGGGTCCCTTTATATTCTCTTAGAAATGATTGGGTTAGGGTTAGGGTTAGGGTTAGGGTTATTAAAAAATTTAATTCATTTAATTAATAAACCCATAACATGTTAACATAAATAAAAAACTTTACATAAAAAACTTTTTTTCCAAAACAAAAAAAATTAGTGAGAAGAATGGCATTATTTTCATTTTTATAAATTTCTTTAATGTCTGGCTTAAAAGAAGACAGCTGGATTTCTACATTTGCCGTTACATTCAATCTGTTGCAATATGTTGTTTTGGTTGAAGTCTAAGAAGAAAATTCAGCTTCGCACAGATCTTTAGTTGGAAAAGGGAGAAATGTTTTAATAGCCTTTTCAGATGATTGTGGATATTCTTGAAAAATACTCAAAAACTTGACAAGTGGTAGATTCTTAAGGTTAATTGAATGTGGAATCTGAAACCATCTCCATGAACTCTTACATTCTGTTACATTACAATCTATTGTTCTGTCCTGGGTTTTGGTTCTTTTACCCATGAATGGGTCTGGTAACATCAAGCATCAGTCATTTGGAAAATATTGGATCACTGAGTTATACAGAACTCCAAAATGTTGACACATTTCATTATATAATATCAAAAAATCACATCTGTGATTAATATCACCACCACCCTCATCAGAAAAGTCTTTAAGTATTGGGAACCTATCAAGCACATAATAGAAAATAAAAGTTTCCCAAAATTCTGATTTGTTTTTGAAAGCTCAGTTTTATTTCTGACAGCAAAAATTTGAATATTTTTCTTGAAGTGACAGGCTCACTTCGTTCATTTGAAAGAAAATATCTGCCAAATGCTGAGTCTGAATAACCATAGTTTGCCTTTCAGTCATTCTTTTTTGGAAAAGGAGTGTTCCATAAAAACAGTCTACATCAGGTCATGACAAACAATTGCCCAGGTGTGTTTCCTTGAGGCACCCGTTGTACTTCCGTGTGCAGAAGAAGTGCTTTATCCACACGTCCCTTTCTGTCACACCGAATGTTAAAAGAGATACACACTCAAGGGTTGAGTGTTTATAAAATTTTAGTTTTTAATGCCTCTTCAAGGACATTCTAAGTGAAACTGACATTTTTCCGCTTTGCAAATGCCTGATGATGGTGAAGATCCCAAGACTGCTGTTTCAAAGCCATGGCCTTGATTTTTACCAAGGTGTCAGCAGTCTTTCTCACCATTGTTTTTAACATCTTTAGTGCCAGTGCCAACCGAGTGAAAAAGGCACATAAGTGGGATACAGTGGCTCATGCCTGTAATCCCAGTACTTTGGGAGGCCAAGGAAGGAGAACTACTTGAGTCTATGAGTTTGAGACCAGCGTAGACAACATAGTAAGACCTCATCTCTACAAAAAGTTAAAAACATTAGCCGCATGTGGTGGTTTGTATCTGTAGTCCCAGCTACTCACGAGGCTGAGGTGGAAGGATCCCTTGAGCCCCGAAGGTCAAGGCTGTGGTGAGTGGGGATCAGCCACTGTACTCTAGCCTGGTCAACAAAGTGAGACCCTGACTCAATAAATAAATAAATAAATAAATAAATAAATAAATAAATATACATACAAATAAATAAATAGAAAAAGGCACATCGTATGTTAATAATACTATAAAATAGTTTTAACCTCATGAACCCCTGAAAGGGCCTCAGGGACCCCCAAGAGATCTGGAAACCACATTTTGAGAACCTCTGCCCTGGTTCAGACCTTGTTTCTAACCCTTTCTTTTAGACCCCCTATTTTTACTTTCTGTGCCTTTAACTATTATTTTAAGTACTCTGAGTTTAGTTTTGGATAATTCAGTTTTTTCTCTCTTTGACCTTGAAAGCCACATTGTAGCTTTTGTCTCTCCTCCCTGGTAATTCTTTGAATGATTTCTTTGTAACAGCTCTGGGTCAGTTTGCTAAAAACCAGCTTGGTAAATTCTCCATCTTCCTCTGTTCTTTGCCCACCTCTCCCAAACCCCATCTCCTCAATTTCCACCCACACCACCACACCCACCCAGGGTGGGCAGCCCAGTCTCCTCCAGTATACCCAAGGCATCTTCTCTTCCCTTCCTTCTCTGCCAGCAGCCCGCAGGGGGCCAGATCATAAACAAATGGAGCATTCCCTAAAATCCTATTGAAAGATAAAAGGAAAGCTGGCCAATTAAAATTATGGAAATCTTCTAAAGCAGTTAAAACAAACCTTTCTGTTAAGCCGCGTAGCAAGCTTTTTGATCGTAAAAAGAAACAAAAAGTTGAGCAGCTGCCTTTCAGAAGATTGGCCTGTTTCCTTGAGTCTCACTTCTTGAGGGCTTCACTCAGGATGTGGGGACAACTTCTTGCAGTAAGGCCTGAGAATTCACCCCTGGATCTTTCTTTTGGGAATACAGTGACAGTGATAGGGAGAAAGCCAGGTAAAAGAGACTAAGAAAGATCTTGGGCAACCTGTGTGGCTTGCCCCTTAGATAAGTTTGGTGTTGAAGGGAAGGACAGCATGGGATGGTACCTGAGTAAGAAACTGGGTCAAAAGAAGGGCTTTTGCTTTCAGATCAGAGGATGCATCACATTGAAATAGGGCAAGGGAAAGAAACTGGCAGCTGGTGAGAAATGTATCAGAATGGTTGGGGGTGTATAATTAATAGATGAAGGTCTTAGAGGAGATGAATCAAAAGAGGTAAGGGAGGTTGCATAGAAGAGAATGAAAACTTTCTTTTCTGAGCAAAAGTCTTGACAGAGGCATTTTATTAATACATTTTCTAAAAATTTAGGTACAATTCAAGAAAATAAAAGTGAACCATTTTAATTTGAACAATTCAGTGGCATTAAGTACCTTCACAATGTTGTACAACCACCACCTCTATCTATTTCTGAAGTAATCTCATCACCCCAAAATAAAGCCCCATATCTATTAAGCAGTTACTCTCCATTCTTCCCGTCTTCCAACCCTTGTCAGCCACCCATCTGCATTCTCTCTCTATGGATTTACCTATTATGGAAATTTCATATAAATGGAATCGTATTAAGTGGACCTTTCGTGTTTGGCTTATTTCACTCAGCATCATGCTTTAATTCATCCATGTGGTAGCATGTGTCCATACTTCATTCCTTCATATGGCTGAATAATGTTCCACTGGGAAGATATGCCATAATGTTCATTTACTGCTGATGGACATTTGGGTTGTTTCCACCTTTTGGAAAGGTGGGTAGGTTGTTGTGAACATGTGTGTACAAGTATTTGTTTGAAGTCCTGTTTTCAGTTATTGTGGGTGAATACCTAAGGAGTGGAAGTGCTGGGTCCCATGGTAATACTATGTCTTAATTTTTGAGGAGCTGCCTATATATTTTCCACAGAGACTGAACCATTTTACATTTCCACCAGCAATGTATGAGTATCCTAATTTCTCCACATACTCACCAACACTTGTTATTGTCCATTTCTTTTATTCTTGCCATTCTAGTATGTGTGAAGTGGTATCTCCTTGTGGTTTTGACTTGCACTACCCTAATGACTAGTGATGTTTTTGTTTTTTAAAAAAATGTTATTATGTGCCTTATGTCTTTGGAAAAAATGAGATTTTCCATCAAAAGTGAATTCCAATCCTATCTTCTTGGTCCATGAGGCAGATCTTGGATACAGGGCAAGAAATAATGACAAGGATCACCGATGAGTTGCTTGGTAGCAGCACTCCTGGAGATTCTGGGTTGCTTTGCCTCTAGAGGGAGGCAGCTGATTCAGTTTGGCTGCGCCACCTTGAATATTGGTCTAGGCTTGGTCAGGGCTGGGATATTTGCTCAATCTCGGGTTATCCTTTGTCTGAAAGTCTTTTAAGGGCTTGATTTGTTTCCAGGGGATGTGAAATAAGGCAAATTCAGAGAAGGTAGTACCCTAATATTGCCTTGGCCCTAGACTGACCAGAAACCCACCATCTCTATGGTGAGGGGCAGGGCATACATCACCCCCAACATCTGGCAGATAGTCATGAACCCTCATAACTTTAGAGGGTTCTTCCTTTAGATTGCCTTTTCTTTTTACTCCTAGAATAATCCCAGGAAAATTGTCTAAACCTGCATGTCTGTTACTGATCAGCAGCAGGGGACTCATTCACTACTCAATTTCCTTTTACATAATGGGCATTCTGAGGCTAAGATCAGCATTTAATTGCGCCGCAGGCATTTGTCCTTTCCAAGTTCACAGTGGAGGAGAGTTTCTAGTTTAATGATAATTCTGTGGCTAAACAGGACATTTCCAAGTCAATAAGGAATAGAGAGGCTGACTCCAGGAGGGAAAGAGAAAGCTCCCCCCAGAATACAACAGCTGCTCAGTAATGGATAAACCAAGCAGAAGGTTACTACAGGCAGTCTCGGGCAGTTGCCGTGAGCAGAATCGTCTCTCTTCCATACGACTGTAGTTAGTTTCCACACAATTTCTGGGCAGAAAATTTGAGCTGTGTCTCCAACTTTAGACCAAAGTGGTTATGTGATATGCACAGTGGGATATCATTTGGGGCTCAAATGTAGAGAGGAGGGTGCAGAGGACTCTAGCATGACAGTGGTCCCGGGAATCTAAGAGGTCCTGGCAAATGTGGAATGTCCCAGAGCTGCCCAGAATTCAAAGGTCATCAATTATGTAGGACATTGGAGCTGTCATTTACACGTTTTGTTTTTGCACAGCCACAATATTTTGGCAGGAAACCGAGGGAAAATTGAAGCATGTGAACAAAGTACCCATAACCACTTATAGAATACCATTTATACATTCCATAATTATGCATGTGCATTTAGGTCTATATGTATAGAAAAACTTGAACAATTTTACCCTTTTCTCTTTTTATTCTGACTTCACATTATAGTTCAATGAATGCTTTCTTAACTTCCTTAGTATGTTTTTTTCCCTCCTAACTTTCTTCATTTCTTTACGTGTTTTCTTTATTGCATTTCACCTTTGTCCTTTTTCTTTGCAATTCTCTGGTTTCAGTTTGTTTTTTTGTATACATAAATGCTGGTAGACTAAGTACAACAGGTATGAATAACAAAGAACTGACCAAAATCACACACATTAAGCAAATTAAATGTTGATGCCAAGAGTATGAATGTTCAGTGGAAACCAACATATTAAAGAGATGAGTTATATGCCATGAAAGCACAAACTGAAGTGATGATTAGACAGTCTTCTGAGTAAGTGTTATGGTGTCTTGAATGGAAAAGAGCCTCTGGCAAGATGAGTGGCTGAGTGTCAAGGGTCCTGGTGAGTTTGGAGTTGGAGAAGATTAAGGACAGGCTTAGCCATAGACAGTGGGAACTTGTGGTACAATCTGGTTGCTTTTTGTCAAGCTTGAACTGCTTTCATTGATTTGTCAACCAAAACCTGCTCCTGTATTGTTAAGATTTCTCCACATATGGTAGATCTGGGGATAAAATTAAAAATAAAAGATATTATGTTGTGGTATCTAAAATCAGAAGCAGAAGCCAAATTTGACTTTTGCCTGAAGGCCTTTTCAGGTTTTTAAAATAAATGAAAATGTGAGAAGTATGAGCTTCCATAATTAGATTAGTGTAATATTGTACATCCATTTTGTACCATAAGAACAATCCAGTTTGCAGTTTAATAAGATATACTCCATTACATTAGCTTGATTTAAATTCACAGGGTGCCAATGAGACATCAGTTTCACAGTTGTGCCCAGGTAGGAAGGGCCTTCAACATGCCACGGCCCTGGGACATGGAAATTTTCTTCACCTGAATTATTGGATAAGAATATTGAAGCCCTCGGGAATTAAGTGACATAATTGCAGTAAGGGTTGGAATTTTAAAATACTGTAGTACTTCAAAGGTACTTACTTTTTTTTTTTAACTTTGTTTAGATCAGTGAGAAGCACATGGAGGCCTTGTTGTTGTTGCACAGTTGAAGAGAGAATTTAAGGTGACAGCAAATATCAGTGTGTTTAAAGATAGCTTTTCCTGTCCTTGGTTCAAGTGATGTCAACATGGGCTTCCATATTTGTACAGAATCAGGAGGCTTTATGGCTCAGTGGAGGCCAGCAGACTTGGAGGTAGAGATCAAGATTCAAGATCTGACTCTAGCACGTACTGAAATTGCATTATTTAATTCTCAAGAGTTTTAATGTCCCTCTCCAATCTTGGGAATGATAGAAATGCCCACGTCACAGGACTGTGGTGTGCGGAAGTCTTTGGGCTAACACAAATCCGTACAGGTGCTGGAAAAAAGTCCTGATGGAACTTGAAATGAGATCACATATGTGGAAGCACTTTGTAAAGCACTTTACAAATAGAAGGTGATACGTATGACGTGCAAACCAATAACGATAGCATCGCTTGCCTCTGTCCACAGTCACTTTCCCATGGCCCTTGTTGCACTTGGCATCCCAACGCTGTTATGCTTGGAAGTTTCTGCCTCTATTCATCCTCTTTTGAACGACCCAGGACATTTCTGGCCAACACAACTGATTTTAATTGACTTTAGTGGAATTCATCTGGGGTTAGACTCATGTTTAATTTCCTCCCTGGAATTCTAATTTTACAGGATAATTGTTGGGAGAAAGTTGATACCTGAATTTCTGAGCCCGAGTCATTTACATATGCTCCATTCACTGTTTTTTTTTTTTTTTAAAGTCCTGTGTTGTGACAAGTATTGGTGCAGCTGGCTACAGAAATGTACTGTTTGCCTTACTTTTTAACGATTGTTTTGAAGTTCTGTTCAGTTCAATGTATTTCAGTCTTGCAGTTAAAATAGAAAATTGTTGACAGACATCAATTTTAGCCAGAAATACTCATGAATATATAATTGTTCCCCAAGAAGAAAACTGATATAGGCGTCCTCTAAAAAAATAGCAAAGCCATAATTACCAGGCTGGACTAGTAGGAGGACATAACTTTAAAAATTATTTTGAAGGTCTTTGCTTCTGAACTAAGATTCTTTTTTTAAAAACTGATTTTAAAACAGAAGTAACTCAACATTGGTACAATTCAGTTGCCCGTGCTGTTGGACAGAAGGCAGTGGGCTGGGAGGGCCTACTTGGTATAAGCTTCAAAGCTATCTAGGGAGGTTTCTTCATCCCAAATTTCCTGGAGACACCAGCCTGGCAGGAGGCCTAGATTCTTGTTCTTAGAGCTTAATTCTCGTGTAATCAAGGCATGACTTTCTATTTAAATGCAAATGTCCCCAAAATAGTAACATATTAAGGTGTTATCTATCATTAAAACTGGAATAACTTAGTTTCCTCAAGGGTTGGTTTCATTCAGAGGGAGAATAGATCATTTTGGAATGCAGATGCTGCTGGAGGGTGTTGGCTATGAGAACAGAGATCTGGGTCTGGGGAGGTGAGATTTGTCAGATGTATCAGCAGACCTGGCCCTTGCGTTTGGGTTTCATTTCTTCTTAGTTTAGGAACATGGGAGGTTGGTGATATTGGAGTCATTCTTCTGAAGTAGAGGTTATGCCAAATAAACCAAACTATTTTCATTTTTGAGGAGCCTGTGAAGTCCTAGAAGAAGCCCTCACCTGATGACATGAATGATTTTGAGCCTCATTCCATAGCAAGAGCCCAGTTATGCAGCCTTCAGAGAAGACAGAAATTTGGGTCAGCTCATAGGATTTTTTTTTTTTTTTGCATGAGCCTCTAAAAATTATTAGAAGAAAGAACTTGATATTGGCCTCTACACCGAGGACACACTACAGGTGTATTGGCCTTTGCCCAAAGCTGTGCAATGAGTGAAGTGAGCTTAATGTTTTCCAGCATCTATATGGATCTGTGTTAGCCCAAAGGATTTCATGCTCCACAGCCCTGTGATACAGACATTCTCATTATCCTCATCATCAGGTGGGGATACAGACACTCTAGAGGACTAAGCATGGGTTTCATTTTCTGTGAATAAAGAACCTAAATTCAATAACCTAGTCTAGGGATAGTAAATGAGTTGGAAAAGAAACTATAAGCATTGCAGTGGTTAAAATATGTTACATTAACCAAGACATTTTTGAGGGGAAGATATGAGCAATGTTAATGTTCTTACATTCAAAATTTGTATGCAGATTTCTTTTCTTACTCAGAATTGGAGTATTAAATTATCACATGAAAGAAATTGTTTCATGTGAACATTATAGATGAATATAAACAGTTCAAAAGCAAGCTTTAGCTGTGCGCAGTGGCTCATACCTGTAATCCCAGCACTTTGGGAGGTGGAGATGAGAAGATTGCCTGAGTTCAGGGATTCAAGACCAGCTTGAGCAACTTGGTGAGATCTCGTCTCTACAATAAAAAAATTAGCTGGATGTGGTGGTATGCACCTGTGGTTCCAGCTACTTGGAAGGCTGAGGTGGAAGAATTACCCAAATCCAGCAGATCAAATCTGAGTTGGCAGTGAGCATGCCACTGCACTCCAGCCTGGGAGACAGAGTGAGACTCTGACTCAAAACAACAACAACAACCAAAAACAAAAGCAAGTTTTATTTGGTTTATTATGTTTGTTTATTTTGTTTGTCGAATTCTTTTTTTTTTTTTTTTTGACTCCAGGTCTCACTCTGTCTCCCAGGCTGGAGTGCAGTGGCATGCTTATGGCCAACGCAGCCAAAACCTGCTGGGCTCAGGCGATCCTTCAGCCTCAGCCTTCTAAATAGCTGGAACTACATGCGCTCACTACCACGCCTGGCTAATTTTTTGGTTTATTGTAGAGACGAGGTCTCACCATGTTGCCCAGGCTGATCTTGAACCTGTGGGCTCAGGCAATCCTCTCGTCTGCACCTCCCAAAGTACTGGGATTACAGGCGTGAGCCACTGTACCTGGCTTGTCTATTGAATTCTTTTGCTATTTTGATAAGTTTCTTCTGGAGATTATTAGAATGATTTTTTTTCCTAATTATTCTGGAGAAACACATTTGTTAGATATAACCTTCCTTTTGTTCAATATTAAAATGATGAAAGCAACAAGTATTTAATGAGATAATATTTAATTAAGATGAATGACAGGACCCTCTCACCTTTGCTGGTGTTATTTCAGTTTGTGTGGTATAGATTCAATAAGGTAAGAGATGTATTGATTAGGTCAGGGACTATCCAGAAATAAAAATTTTTTACAATAAAATGGAAAGGTGGTTTTTAAATTTTTCAGATAATGAATAAATGTTTTCAGTCAAATTCCATGGTTTATGAGACTATATAAACATCTTGGAATTTAGGTCATGATATCAATATTCCAGATTTAAGTGTATATTCTTATATCTATAGAAGAACAGTGGGCTGAAACTGGCATTCATCCCTCTCACCTCCCCATAAAGAAGACTAAAGTGATCCCTTGTTTTAGCTCTATGCAGTGTTCTACTTTTTTGCTTATTCTACTTTTTTGCTTATTTACAGTCTGTCTCTTTGGATTGGACTTGAGACTGTCCACAAAAATACATAAACTATAAAGTAATCTATTAAGAGGAAAATAGACGTGAACATAGAAGCAAAGAATTACGGATTGAATAGGAAAGTGAAGCTGGTTTAGAGTGCACATGTTGGCTAAAAACGGGCATAGAGACATGCATGTTTTCATATGTGGCCCATGATGTTTTGAGTCTCACATAATGAAAGAGCCCAAAGGGAATGAGGAGAGACAGGGAAGCAGGAATGAAGGAAGAATAGAAGAAAGAAGAACCACATGTCAGAGTAGTGTTCTGTGACAGCAGCCTCATCTTCAAAGCAGATATCATACAGGTGGAGTTCTTTAGGTCTGTCTCTTTATCTTGGGTCTTGAGTTTCAGATGGTGACAAAAGCCTTGAGAACTCAATGGTTCAGCCCCAAAAGGACAAAAGCTACTACTCAGGATTGACCTATGGTCTTTCCAGAGCAATTAGCATGGTTGAAATAGAAAACTGGGGGTTCAGGTGCTGCACCTTTTACCTAGACCAGGTGCATGTGCAGCTCCTGCCTGTTCTCCATAGCTGTTTGAGCACTTGATTCTTTCCTGTCTCCAAGATTTGTGAAGGTTCAGGGCAATTTTAATGGGAAAAAAGAGATTGGGGGTTTGGTGATCTTACTCCAGCCCAATTTCTAATTTCTGCTTACATCCTGGTCCTTGAGTCTAGCCTGTGATTTGATTTGTTGATCTTCATTACGTGACTCAAACAGGAACTGGGAAGAAAGACAGTCAGCCATCCTGTGTCATGGATACAGTCATTACATTCGTGAGTTTCTGTACTGACCCTTTTGTTACTGGATAGGTTTTTGTTTTTGAGTAGTGGTCTCGCTTCGTTGCCCAGGTTGGAGTGCAGTGCCATGATCACGATGATTCTGACTCACAGCAGCCTTGTCCTCTGAGCTCCCTCTACCTCAGCATCCTGAGTAGCTGGGACTATAGGCATGCACCACCATGCCCAGCTAATTTTTTTGTTTTTTTGTAGAGATGAGCTTTCACTATGTTGCCCAGGCTAGTCTCAATCTGTTGGGCTCAAGCAATCCATCTGCCTTGGCCTCCCAAAGTGCTGGCATTACAGGTGTGAGCCACTGCTCCTGGCAGGTGTTTTTGAATATCACTCGAATCATTTTAGAACTTTTTTTTTTTTTGAGGTGGAGTCACTCCATCACTCAGACTGGAGTGCAGTGGCATGCTTATGGCCACCCCAGCGTTGACGTGCTGGGTTCAGGTGATCTTTCCACCTCAGCCTTCCTAGTAGCCGGAACTACAGGTGTGCACTACAACACCTGGCTAATATTTTTTGATTTATTATAGAGACAAGGACTCGCCAAGTTGCCCAGGCTGGTCTCGAACCTGTGGATTGAGGCAATCCACTCACCTTGGCCTCCCAGAGTGCTGGGATTATAGGTGAGTCACCAAACCTGGCTGCCCATTTTAGAACTTTCAACAGTTAAATTAAAAAATACAGCAGAAATAATAGCATCTTTGAGCTACAGCACATTTACTTTTATTTTCTTCGATTATGGAAGTGAGGCTCAATAGGAAACAAAACAGTGAATAATACAAATTACTTTTAAAAAGGGACCTGCATAATGAACTTGTGTATACTTCACCCTGAATTGTACCCCACATCTTTAAAATAAAAAAATTTTTAAAAAGGGAAAAGAACCAGGAATAGGATCTCTTCAAGCAATGTGGCGTTTTCTCTTTCTATGCTATATTGTCCTCTGTGGTCCATGTTCTTCTAAAATAAAAGGTCCTGCACTCAGACTACCTGGATTCAAATTTTAACTCTTCAATTTATAAGCTAGCAGACCTTGGTCGATTTACTCACTCTTTCTGTGTCTCAGCTTTTTCATGCATAACACTGGAATAACAACAACAGCTACTTCAGAGGTAGCTATAAGGATAACTGCATTTTACAAAGCCTTTAGACGGTGCCTGGCATTTAGTGAGTGCCCAATAAATATTTGCCATGAAGATGATGATGATGGTGACAATGACACACTTTTTTCTCTAACTAGACTGTCAGTTCTTGGAGCATATGAACCATATTTATATGTCTCTGTATATGCAATGCCAGCCTCTTCACACAGCTATTGTTCAATGAATATTGTGCACCCTCGGGTAAGGAGGTGAATATATTATGGACTAAATTGTGCACCACCCCCTCCCTTCAAGTTCATATGTTGAAGTCCTAACCCCCAGTACTTAGGAATGTGACTGTGTTAGGGTAGAGTCTTTAAAGAAGTAATTAAGGTGAAATGAGGTCATATGGGTGGGCTCTCATCCATCATGACTGGGTATTCTTATAAGAAGAAGAGATTAGGATAGACACACTGAGGGAAGACCAGGTAAAGACATAGAAAGGGCATGGCCATCTGCAAGCCAAGGACAGAGGCCTCCAGGAGAAACCAACCCTGCTGACACCTTGTCCTCCGTCTGTGTATCCTCCAGAACTGTGAGAAATAAACTCTGTTGTTTAAGCCACAGTAACAGCATTGTAATATAGTTTGTTACGGTAGCCCTAGTAAACAAATACAGTGAAAACAGGAAAGAAACCCACAAGTTGGTTGTCAGTTTTCTGGTGTGACATGAGATCTCTGGGATTAGGACAGTGACAGTGTGGATTTGTGCCCTAGATGGACATAAGAGTAAACAGAACCTTTGGCGGCCATCCCCTTCCAATTTTCACTCAGTGCATAAATGATGCTCCCATAACCTTTCTCAGAATATTGTTTGAGCTATGTCCCTCATTCTGTGTGACTTAGTTCCTTGCATTTCTGAATCTTAAATTGTAAGAATGTCTTCACAATGAGACCAAATCTGGTCCCCTCTGCCTCTGACTAGCTGTGTGACTTTGAGTGAGCTACTTAAATTCTCTGATGTGTTTCCTCACTGGTAAAATGGAAAAATATACCTATCTTGCAAGACAGTTGAGAGGATTAAGTTAAATAAACTTCACCTGATACTTGGCATGTGGCAGGGCATTTTTTTTTTTTTTGAGTTGGAGTCTCACTCTGTTGCCCAGACTGCAGTGCAGTGGCTGCTCCCAGTCACCGCAGCCTCGACCTGCTGGGCTCCGGCCATCCTTCCACCTCAGTCTTCCAAGTAGCTGGAACTATAGGTGC
>CAUYQG010261584.1:0-47938 GCA_963574415.1 Tarsius wallacei | reverse complement strand
CACCCTTGTTGATAAGAGGTGTCTCCCCGAGATTTTTTTTTTAATTAAGAGGGTTTTGCTTCCATTTCTTACTAATTTATCTGGCATAGTGCATTCTAAATATAGTTAGTTTTAAAGCTATGAGAATACTAATGGTTTCTTTGGAATGCAGTTATCTGGATGATAAATGAAGGTACTGCTAATCAGTAATTTAAACCATGAACTCTGGAATTTTAGAAATAACCTTTATTATAAGACTTTACCCCCTCAAAAAACACTGCAGACATTTACACTTGATTGATTATCTCATTTTTTTGTTTTACAGAGTAAGAGAGTTAGCCTGAATTTTTTGAAAAACCGGAGAAGAGAAACTAAGAGGACAGTAGACAAGGTTTTTCCAGTTTGCATAATGTAAGTTCTTTTCACTTTTCTTGGCCTGAATTCTGTGTTAGCTGACAAAGCTGTTTCTATGGAAACAAATAGTCCAGCATCTTAGAATGTCAGAGGAATGCTGATCACTTAAAATGAGACTTCCCAGCTGCTGGTCAAAGGGCTTTACTTGCTGGAGAAAGGGAGGAAGGATGAATTGAAAAAAAGTCTAGAGTTCTGGACACTGATATAGAACGAACATGTTTATGCATATGAACTATATCTCTTTCATTTCCCTCTGCCTAAAACTGAGGGTACTGAGAATATAAGAAATTGTCTTTCTGCTAACCTGCCTTGTTTCCCGGCTCTTAAACAGATGATTCTATTTCTTGGCACTGTTTTCAGTGGGCCTGTATCACTTCGGCCATTTTGGTCCCCCAAGTCTGAATCATTTGCACTTGTTGAAGCAGATTTATTTAGCTTTCTTTTACCCCCTTCTTCCACAGCCAGTTGACTCAAACAGATCCTTTTCTTCCTACTGGTTTGAAGTTAGCATTGAAATAGCTTTGACTTGCCAACCGGAAATATTATTTTCTTGCTTTGTGGACTATGTAAAGATTTTTTATTTGTAGTATTTTTGTTTTCTGGTGGAGATGGGAATAGGAATTCTGATGAGGATTTGAAACATGGTCCTTTGATGCCTTATTTATTTATTTATAACTTATAATTGGAGCATTGAGAAGAGAGGAATTAGGGCCATTAACTAATTCTGTTAACTCTGTTGTCTTCCTAAGATGGTCTGCCATTTACACATAAGTAGGTAATTCACTAGTTCATTTACTAGCTTCTGAAACGGCAAAGGATTTTCTTTTGAATAGGGGGAGAGTGCAGTTCCTTTGGACTAGGATTTTGTCACTGTTTATTGATATGTATTGACTACATTATGAGCTAGAGTATTTGTGAATTGCCTGCTTAATAAAAACTATAATGATCTTAATGCTAAAACTATAGGACACAGCATAATGTTTCTTTGATTCTGGAAGAACTTTAGGATCTTTCATGGCCTTCAGGAATTAACTTGTGAGCATCATATAGTCTTTTGGAGTGTTATGTGGTGAGGTAATTCTTTAACAAGGTGGTCTGGAAAGATTTCTTGAATAAATTAGGGACTTGAGGTAGATCTTGAAGATAGAAAACAGAGAAGTAGCTCTTAAAGCTTTTGTGTAGGAAGAAAAAAGATGGAATAGTCACACAAGAAAGTTAAATTAGAAGGCTTTTAGAGGAGAATAATAAAAAATACAGTTAGAAAGCTTGGATTCATCTTGTGGGTTTGGACTTAGTTCTCTGGGTAGTGTGAAAGCCATCAGAGGTTTTGAACAGAGGAGTGGTTTGCTCATATACTTAATTAAGCACATCCCTTGCTAGGTATCATGGTTATAGAGATGAACAAGATAGATCCCCATCAGATCATTTGCCTGTGTTACTACTGTCACCTTGAAATTACTGTTTCCAAACCTAAACCTTTATTTCCCTTTAATTTCCTTCTGCTTCTGCCATATTTTCCTTCATAGTTAATGTCATTGTCATTTGCCTAATAAGCCAAGGATAGTGGTTAAGAGTGATGACTGGAGCCACACTGCCTGGGTTCATATTCTGAAGCCTTCTGTTTGTCTGGCTGTGTGCTGGGCAGTGTCATGGATCCAGAGATGAGTCAGCCTGTTTCCTGACCTCAAGGAGCTTCTACTCTGATGGGATAGAAAAGCAGAGATTTAAATAGCTCTAGTTCAGCTTGATGAAGAATGTGATAGGGATTGTAGCAATCCAGAGGAAGATATATTTTAACTAAGGCTTAAAAGGAGAGTAGGAAAAGATTAGATCCTAGGCAGTCGGATTCTGGAAGCTGTTCTCTTAAACGTTATGCTGTCTTGAGTAGCTGGATGGGTATAGTGACATTAATTGGACTTGGAAACAGAGAAAGAAGATTAAAGAGAACAGGAAGGGATTAAAAGTAAATATGAATTTGATTTTAGACGTATTAATTTCTAGATCCCTATAGGAAATTTTGATGGAGTATTGGACAAAGATCTTGTCTCTATAACCCTAATACCTAGCCGGGGTATATGATCAATTAAATGTATGTACAAATCACTCTTTTCTGAATCGTTGATGACTCTCCTGGTGCCTCCAGAATTAAGGATTTGTATTTAAGACCTCTCCTAAGGTAAACCCAGTCAAACTTTCTAGTCAAATCTCCCACTACTCACCTGTTTTAGATCAGCTAGCCTTATTTGTACTTCCCTCCATACCTTTTATCTTCCTGGCTTTGGTTCATATGGCCCCTCCCTTATTCCTCCATCAAGGCCTACTTCAGTCCTCATTCCTCATCTACAAAATAAACTTACGTGGACCTACTTTGAGAGCTGTAATGAAGGTTAAGTGAGTGAATGCTGTGTGAAGTGCTTGCAGTGTTGTCTGGCAAATAAAGAAATGCTCAGTAAATGTTAGCTGTAGTTGTAGTTGTTACCGTTACTACTACCACTACTTCTTTTTCTTCCTCCTCCTTCTCCACCTCTTTCTCTTCTCTTTTTGCCCTGCTGTGTGAGATAGCCACTAAGTTCTGCTGATTCTGTAACCCACATATTTCTTGAATATAACTTTTCTTCATTCTCACTGTCCTGGTTCAAGACTCCATTTCTTTCAGATGCTTTCAGTCTGATCTCATTACCACCCTTCAGTCAATCCTCTACATTTTGATCATAGTGATTTCTATAAAAGCAAATATGATCACGTCATCCCCACTTAAAAGCTTTTAATTATTCTTAACTCCATACAGGGTAAAGGACTAAAACTCTTCTGAGTCTGGCCTCCCACTTACCTTTCCAGTTTTATTGGTATTCCTTATGGTGTTCTCCCATTGTTCCATCCAATTTTATTGCATTCTATTCTGTTTTCTGAAAGTGCCATTCTCTTATACTTTTCCTTCCTATTGGTCATGTGTCTTCTTGAAATAGACCCTTTTTCTGTCTGCCTAATTTTTAGTTGCCCCTTGAAATGCAGCTCAGAGAAACATACCCTTATGTTTTGAGTGGTGCCTATCACTTTTTACCACAGACTAAGCTTTAAAGTCCAGAGTCTGTGAAACCTCTGAGAATTTATGACATTCTAAGTTTAGTTGAACAGATATTTATTGAGCATTTCTTATATGATACTTATTATGCTAAGCACTGGGAGAATAAAAATAGGACATGACTCTAACAAATTTAGAATCTGGTGAGGAGAGACTAATTAGCAAAGAATAATCTTTTTGTTGTTGTTGTCTCTCCCAGTAGACTGTGAACACTCCTGGGAGATAGCCAAAATGGAATTTTAAGTGGATTACTATCAGGTTGCAGAAATTTTTCTGAGAGTAAAAGACTAGAATTCAGATAGACAAGCATGATAATAGTAATCCAAGCATGAGAATTCTGACCCATATCACCTGGCCCAGTCTCTCTTGTATGACCCATAATTTTCCCTTATGATTTAGTGTAGTAAATATGGATATAGTCATAGAGTTTTTAAACTGAGTTTTAATTTCAGGTCATATTTCTTATAGGCTAGCATATAAAGTAAAAAATACACTATTATTAAATTTGATTTTTTATGTTTGATAATTTTTGTAAGTAGAGAAGATTGAGAATTTTAATTTTCTGGAAATATGTACATGCCTAGATTTTTAAAATTAAAAGTAAGCATAGCACTGCAGTAACCCCTACACAAATTTCTGCTTACTTTTAATGAAAACATTTTAAAAACTAATTTGTATTTGCGTATAAACATATAAAACTTAAGAATTGCCTGACATAAATCTATTAGCTCTCATGTTAATGAGAAATATGGCACTGTAGTGGTCAATAATGTACTTATGTGTAGATCACATAGTTATAAATAAAGAAAGAGGCTAAAATTTGGATGAATGACAAAAACCTACCAAAATTCTTGTGAAAATATAATTTTAGTGACTCATGTAACTTCTCATTTTCCTGATTTTTGGCCTAGCTGTTTTTCCTTGTATCCTAGATGAGTTTGTGTTAAGCATTCTGTCTTCTGTCTCTTATTTGTACTGTGACCTGAGCTGTTTGAGAAAAGATTGACTGGTGTTAAGAATATTTTATGAAAACCTGACTTTTGCTTAGTTGGCATTGTGCTCTAACAAACCTGTTTATTGAAGTGAGCTCAACTCAAGGAGGCAGTAGATTTATTACTGTAAATATTTTCAAAGTCATGAGTGAAAGAAGACTAATTAGATTTTACTGTGTGGGTTTACGTATATGTAAACAATCTGCCTATTTATGCCTGAGAAATGGCTTGATGAAAAGCCAGTGTCATCCAGTAATATGTTTTTCTTTTCTAAAATATGTTGAAAAATTCTTTAAAATAGAAGATTTAAGTTAATATGCTCATAGTATAAGTATCATTTTTATTGCATACATTTATAACTTGCATACATTATCTCATTAAAACTCAGAGCATTCAATTTTTTTTTTTTTTTAGAGCATTCAATCTTATGAATATATTTTCCAAGTGAGTCTAAGGTTCAAAGAGACAAAATGGTCTTAAATCATAAAGCTAGAGGAGTTAAAATTCAGTTTTCTTGTCCTTACATTCACTGTGTTCTTTTTACTATATGGGATGACTTTCAAAATTTTTTGAATGGTAACAAATACCACTGTTTTCTCTAAATGAATTCGTACAAAGAGTAATCCCAAATCTTTTTAAAAATGTGACCAATTATAAAGATTACCCATGCAATCCCTTTCTCAGTTAATGTAGTTTTATTCTGTAGGTGCCTTAGCTGTTAATTAAAGTTTTTTATTTGTTGGGCATCTTCATCTAAAAAACCAAAAATTAATGAATTAAACCCTAAAATACTGCTTGTATCTCAAATGAGCCACTAATGTGGCTGCCATATGCATCAATTTATTTAGCAGTTGACCAAAGTTATTTAAATCTCATGTTTATAAATTGATCATAAAGTACTGTGCTGAGATGGCATTAAAAGGTGATTAAAACACCTTTTTATGCTTTGAGCAACTTATTTTCTACTATACTAGTATCCAGTAGTTTTTACTTTCCCACTTTTCTAGATTATCCAGTACTGTATATTATTTTTCTCAGCTGTAAAATTGAGTAGTATGCTTCAAATTCTTGTGAGGGCACTTTTTTTTGGGGAAACATCTTGATATCTTAGCATTATCTATAAAATGAAAGGAAAGTACTTAACCTACAAAGCAAAATAATATTATATACTTATTAGCCATTCTCTATATTGTTTGGAAATTGGAAGTAGACTATGTAAAATCTACTTTTATGTTGTAATTCTTGTGCTTTATACTTTTTTCCCTCATCTTTCCCCTTAGATTTCCTTCATGGATATTTTTAATAGCATTATTATGTGATGTGAGAATTTTTTTTGAAGTAACATGGATTTTATACTGCAGAATCAAGAAAATTGGCTTTATAGGAAAAACTGATTTTAAAAAGTGGTACGGGTTTTTATAGATAACCATGACAACATCCCATATGAATGGGCATGTTACGGAAGAATCAGACAGCGAAGTAAAAAATGTTGGTCTTGCATCATCAGAGGAATATCAGAAGCACCGAGAGATGGCTGTTGACTGCCCTGGAGATTTGGGCACCAGGTTGATGCCAGTACGTCGAAGTGCACAGTTGGAGCGTATTCGGCAACAACAGGAGGACATGAGACGCAGGCGAGAAGAAGAAGGGAAAAAGCAAGAACTTGACCTTAATTCTTCCATGAGACTTAAGAAACTAGCCCAAGTTCCTCCAAAGACTGGAATAGACAATCCTATATTTGATACAGAGGAAGGAATTGTCTTAGAAAGTCCTCATTATGCTGTGAAAATATTAGGTAAGTAAATAGCAGGATAATAGAAAATGTTTTGCTTTAGTTTATCTATGTCTTATATATGGATTGGAAGAAGGGATTAAGAGAAATTAAGTAATAGCAATTTGAATTGCAGACCAAGATCAGGTGTTTTCTTGGAAAGGCCATGTTGCTTGTGGCTAGCCACATAGAGCTAAAACATGTGGCCTAAATATTTAAATTTACCTTTTTATGAAACTCACAAATTTTTATACAAAATTGAAAAACAATTTTCAGATTTTGAACTTCTGATTTTCTTAAAGATAGTAAAAATAGTAATGAAATGAATAACTGTAGCTTACACTCTGTTTGATTTATTTAATTAATGGCTATACTATCCCCAAATTCAATTCTGTGAAAAAAAACACAAAAACAAAACCGTAGTTCTATGAGATATTACTAGATGTAGATAGACAGAATTCTGTGGACAAATAAATTTTGAGAGCACTGTAAATAAGCTAATTAGTATCTTATTCTAGGACTTCTTAGAGTCTTTAGAATGTTAATAGGCATTATAAATCTACAAGAGATTTATGTCAAATGAATGTTCCCAAATTTAGAACATTTGATCATTAAATTCACTACCTGCCCTTCTTGTATGCATGTGTGCACACTCACGAGTGTTCACTGAACTAATGTTAGGAGTGCATTTTATTTCTTGATGGTTTACTGTTGTTTAGATGTGAATAAAGAGATACTTCTACTTTTCTGTGGACAGCATTTTTATTGTCATTGTCATCACTTTGCCATTTACTTAAGTGTCTACTGAACCCTGTACTAGGTGTTTTGGCAAACATTCCATGTAATACTTAATAATCCTTTTTAATGGGACTCTGTACTCTCCATATTGGAGGTAAATAAATTGAACCTTAATTAAATTGCTTGTTTAAGACACCAAGCTAATAAATGGTAGAGCCAAGTTTGAGTTTGCCACATCTGGAGTTGACATATACTGCACTAAGTGGAGGATTTGAATAAGGACTGACAGCCAACCTGCATGTCACTCAAGGCCTGAGCTATGGCTACCCAGAGTAGAATGCCCTTTTCTAATTTACCCAGAGGTGCCCTACAAATGTACAAGGCTTGCTCCTCACTAAGTCTCTTGATTCTCTGTCTGGAGCAGTTTCTACATAATGTCGTCTGCTTCTTCTCATTATAAAATTATACAGGATCCATATTTCATAGATATGTGTCCAGTCATAGTGAAGTCTGCTAAATGCCTTTACATTATTAGAATTACAGTGAAAACTAAAAGATTATATTTTTTTCCTAATACAGTTATATGAAGAAATGTTATGATCTTTCTTCCTAAGGGTTTTCCTTTTACTGGCTTCAGTTTCCTTCCACTCCATTATTTTTTAATTAAAATATTCTGAAAATATTCTCAATTGGAGATATCACAATATATCCAATGCGAGCCTGGATTGATTTTTCTGTTTAAATGCCTTTAAGATAAATGTATTTGGCTAGGCATAATGGTTCACACTTATAATCCCAGCACTTTGGGAGGCCTAGGTGGGAGGATTGCTTGATCCCAGGAGTTCAAGACCAGCCCAGGCAACATAGTAAGACATTGCTTCTACAAAAAAATAAAGTAAAAATATTATTTGGGCACGGTGGCATGCGCTTGTAGTCCCAGCTACTCGGGAGGTTGAGGCAGAAGGATCACCTGAGCCTAGAAATTTGAGGCTGTAGTGAGCCGTGATCATGCTGTTTCACTCCAGCCTGGGTGACAGAGGGAGGCCCCAACTTTAAAAAAAAAAAAAGATAAATGTATTTGTCCATATGCTTTACTTAGAATCAGATGTAAATGTCTTTCTAATTGATAATACTTGTATAATCACAGTGAAGAAACAAATATAGCTTAAGCTAGATTTACTTAGTAAGGAAAAAGGGGTGTGTGTGTGTGTGTGTGTGTGTGTGTGTGTGTTTGCCTAAGCACAGAAAATTGGAGATTATCTTTCTTAATGTTCTTGCTTTTTCCTATTTCTATTGGTATGTTCAATTGCTGAGTTTTCTACAAATTCAGATTAAAGGATACCTGTATTTTCTTCCAGTGTGTAGTCTACTATGGTTTTCAAAAGTACCTTTGTGTGGTCCTTGAACTTAAGGTTATTTTATATTTTTATTTTAAAGTAATTTGAAATGTAGTACCAGGTATTTTTATTCATTTCTTGTACAGGAGACTATTTGAGAAATAAGTGATAGATTTTACTCAACACAAGTATAATTATAAGAAACATGAAAAATTAGCATAAGTTATAAAGTAGTTATTGTCAATTGTAGCCTAAATTTTTTGAGTTTTATGTTTTCATTTAAAATGAACTGTAATTGTTTTTTACCAAACATTTTTTTCTTGTTTATAATCTGCTAACACATCAAACTACAACAGAAGTACTCCCTGAAAATTATAATTGTCTCCTTGCCAGTATTTTGATTAATACACACATGCCAGGAGACAACTTCTCAGCCTTTTCACAACCAGAAACAGCAACCTTGTTTTAAACAGGGAAGGATGGGGCAACTGATTTATTTCTTTGAGAGGGAGCCTTCAGTTTCCAGATGATACATCATCACTTATCTGTGAGTAGACAAAATAATCTTTTAAGAATTGGTAATGTGATTGTAAAGGTTAGGTACTTTAATTGTCTGGTTGTGGTTTTTTTTGAGTTGGAGTCTCACTCTGTTGCCTAGACTGAAGTGTAATGGCACACTCACGGCCACTGCAACCTTGACCTGCTGGGCTCAGGGAATCCTTCTGCCTCAGTCTCTCAAGTAGCTAGAACTACAGGTGTGTGCCACCACACCCAGGTAATTTTTTGATTTATTGTAGAGATGAGGTCTCACCAACTTGCCCAGGCTGGTCTTGAACCTCTCACCTGAGCCTCCCAAAGTGCTGGGATTACAGGCGTGAGCCACCATGCTCAGTTGTCTGGGTGCTTTTTAATGAACGAAAGTATTTGTAAATTTGGCAATGTATAATAATAAAAGTATAGGCCAGACTCGTTGGCTCAGCCTGTAATCCTAGCACTTTGGGAGGCCAAGGCGAGTGGATCGCCTGAGCCTGCGGGTTCAAGACCAGCCTGGGCAACTTGGTGAGACCTTGTCTATACAATAAATAAAAAATTAGCCGGACATGGTAGTGTGCACCTATAGTTCCGGCTACTTGAAAGGCTGAAGTGAAAGGATCACCGGAACCCAGCAGGTGGACACTGGGGTGGCCGTGAGTGTGCCGCTGCACTCCAGCCTGGGTGACAGAGTGAGACTCCAACTCAAAAAAATGCTACTACTACTACTAATAATAAAAGTATAGAATGGAATTGATAGTAAATACTCAGAAGGGATTAACTGAATTTTCTTGTTTAAAGGCACTTCGAATCTTTTTAAGAATCAGAAAATAACGATATGAGAACTTAAGTTTCATTGAATAATTAATATTAGTATTATCAATTGTAAAAAATGTTGATAGTATCAGGGAGGTTTTTCTTAAAAGTTGTCATTAGGTTTTAAAGTTTGCTTTGCTACAAATATTATTGTTTTTGTACTTTTTCATAATCAAAGCAAGGTCCCTTGTGAGAAAAATCTGGAATAACAAACAGAATGTATCTAATGGATTGAGATGGAGTAGGATAATTTTCAGCTATTTCTAGATTATAGATTTCACTGTTTTTGTTTGTTTTTATGTTCACAGATAAGTAATTTTTGGTCAGGGATGTGATAAATAAATATAGTAGATAGAATATTTGAAAGGGATAAACTTGAGAAGACTGCCCTCTATCATATATGTGACTATATAATTGTTATACCTTTGAAGAAATATCAGGAATACATGCCATACAACTACAGACACCCGTGGTGAGCTGTTTTGTAGTTAATAAGATTCTTGAAATTTGCGATTGGGAACTTTCTAATCTGTACTATATGCTATTAGTGTGAAGAAAAAAAAAGATCAAGGGGAAGAAAAATGGGATTAATAAAGCTAAAGAATGAACATTTTAATAATATTAATCACGTTTGTCTTGATGAATGTCTCTGTATTTTTTGCCAGATGTCTCTGGATATTCAAACTGTTAAGTCAGAAGGATACTGAAATTTTAAAGTAAAATAGCTCTTTCACGTTTTTTTCGGACATTTAGCTAGCTTTTGATTGACCATGGGATAAAATGGAATTTTATAAATAAACTTTACTTTTTTTAGAGTTTATCTAAAACCAACAAACAAAATTCCAGTGCCAATAAATCGTGAGTTTTAGTTCAGCCTGCTTTTGAGAAATTAATTATTCTCACTATCACATTTTTGTTTAACTGCTATAGATATCTCCAAACTTAATTAGCCATTCTTTCAGGGACTTTTTCTTCCCGGAAGTGAAATGATTAAACCTAGTATGTTTGAAGTGTTGAGGCCATTTGAGAATTTTATAATTTAGTCAAACAGCTAAAATAGAACTAACCTAAAGATTTGAAAGTTTATTAGCATATGTGTATAGTCATGTACATTTTGGTCATTAAATATACATAACTCTACTGAAACATAATGAACTTTGATATAGTACATTAACACTTCATTCCGCTTACTAAGAGTACTTTTTAACTTTTTCCCTCTTGCTAAGATTTGCTTTATCTTTTTTTTCTTCCCTCCCTGCCTCCCTTCCTCTTTCCCTCCCTCCTTCCCTCCCTTCCTCTCTTTCTCCCTCTCTCCTACCCTCTCAATTTACTTTATCTTATAGCACATTCAGTAATACTTGACACAAGGGTACCTGCATAATGAACATTTGTATACCTAACCCTGAATTGTACCCCACATCTTTAAAATAAAAAAATTAAAAGAGGGAAAAAAAAGAAATGCTTGGCATAATTGTATATTAGTAAGTGCTAGAACCAAGTTTAAATCAGAGTCAGAACCGAGTTTAAATACTTTCTATTGTCATTTAATTGCTATTGACCTTGGGCAAGTTACTTAATTTTTCTGAGCCTCAATTTCAGGCTTTTCCTGTAGGTTTGAATAAAATTTAATTTTTTTTTTTTTTTTTTTTGAGTTGGAGTCTCACTCTGTTGCCCAGACTAGAGTGCAGTGGCCGCTCCCGGCCACCGCAGCCTCGACCCACTGGGCTCCGGCGATCCTTCCGCCTCAGCCTTCCAAATAGCTGGAACTACAGGCGCGTGCTACCACGCCCGGCTAATTTTTTGATTTATTGTGGAGATGAGGTCTCACCAAGTTGCCCTGGCGGGTCTCGAACCTGCGGGCTCAGGCAATCCACTCACCTCAGCCTCCCAAAGGCGCGGGATTACAGGCTGAGCCACCGAGCCCGGCTAAAATTTAATTTTTGTAAGAACGAAAAGCTGTTGGAGGGATCATCTAACCCTCTAGTCCGTGAAACTCATTTGTTAAATTTCTCCTCCAGCAACCACTAATTAATATACTTTCTGTCTCCTGGATTTGCTTACTCTGGACATTTCATAGGAATGAAAATCATGCAATATATATGTGCCTTTTTGTGACTGACTTTTTTTTCACTTAGCATTATGTTTTCAGGGTTCATCAATGTAGCATGAGTCAGTACTTCATTTTTTTTTTATAAATGGATAATATTTCATTGTATGGTTATACCACATTTTGTTTATCCATTTATCTGTTGATGGGACATTTGGGTTGTTTCCTTGTTTTGACTGTTGTGAATAGTGCTGTTATGAATGTTTATGTATAAGTCTTTATTTGAAACCTGTTTTTAATTCTTTTGGATATGTACCTAGGAGTACAGTTACTGGATCATATGGCAATTCCATGTTTAACTTATTGAGGACCTGCCATACGATTTTCTGTAGTGGCTGCACTATTTAACATACCAGCAATGTGTGAGGGTTTCAGTTTCTCTGCATGCTTGTCACCACTTGTTGTCTTTTTAATTTTAGCCATCCTATACCCAGTAATTTTTTTATGAACAAGAATAAAATAGAAAATATTAAAGTATATTGCATATAACCATACACAAATATCTTATTTCAAATAGGTATGTATATACTGAGTTGATAAAATATTTATATATGTATATATATTTCCTCTTTTTAAAAATTTTAATTTAAATTGAGATGAGGTCTCACTATGTTTCCCAGGCTGGTCTCAAACTCCTGGGCTCAAACAGTCCTCCTGCTTCAGCTTCCCAAAGTGCTGGGATTATAGGTGTAAGCCACCATGCCCAATTAGGGGGTGTGTGTGTGTATGTGTATGTGTGTATATATATATATTGAGTTGGGGTCTCATTCTGTCACCCAGACTGGAGTACAGTGACACAATCACAGCTCATGGCAGACTTGAACTCCTGGGCTCAAGTGATCCTTCCTCCTAGTCTTCTGAGTAGCTAGGGCTACAAGTGCATGCCACTGCACTCAGCTAATTGTTTGATTTTTTTTTTTGTAGTGACAAGGTCTCACTATATTGCCCAGGCTGACCTCAAACTCCTGAGCTCAAGTGATGCTTACCTCAGCCTCCTAAAGCGCTGGAATTATAGGCGTGAGCCACCACGGCCATTATATATATTTTTAATGGGCTGCCAACAAAAGTTTGAGAAATACTATTCTAGTCAAACCCTTCATTTTATAGAAAGTCCCAAAGACTTGAGGTGAGTTGTCCAGGGATATATAATACACCTAATAAGTGATCAAGCCATCGCTAGGGCCCAGGTATTCAGACTCCAAATGTAGGGCCTTTTTTCTCTTTCATCAAGTACCTTTCCATTTTGTCCAGAGAAAAGTCATGAAGGTTTTTTACTTGATTGAGTAGTAGTCACTTTAATATAGTTTTCTCTTATCTTACCACATTTAGGGGTACAATTTTTGCTCTGCTCTCTCTCAACAGTCTTTACTTATAAGCTTGTCTAACATTTGGGTTTTTTTAATCTTTGTATTATAAAGATGTGGTGTACAATTCAGGGCTAAGTATACAAACGCTGATTATGCAGGTACTCTTGTTGGTGAGGTATGCCCCTCCCTCCCCTAGCAGTTTCCCAGTACTGCCAATTGCTTTCTTATAGTACTATAATTGTTCAAAGTCTGCTTATGAGTGAGAACATATGGTACTCTGTTCTTTGTTTCTGTGATAGATCACTGAGTATGATCGACTCTAAATCCATCCAAGCTGCTGCAAAGTCCATATGAATATTTGTTTTTAATTTGCTAACCCAATTTGTTATTGTGTTATTACTGTTCAGGATCTCTCATGAGCTTTTGTCATTTTTAACAAATTCATTTTGACTCAGTCCACTGAAAACCAAAGTTTAGGGATCTGAATTTTATGTTCTTAAATGTTTTAAATTTTTATTCATTCTTTCATTTGAGTTGGAGTGTTGCTCTGCTGCCCAAGCTCACCACAGCTCACCACAGTTTTGAATTCCTGGGTTCAGGTGATTCTTCTGCCTCAGCCTCCCAAGTAACAGGGACTGCAGGTGCACACCACCCACCGGCTAATCATTTTATTTTTTGTAGAGATAAGGTCTTGCTATATAGCTTATGTTTGTCTCGAACTCCTGGTTTCAAGCAGTCCTCCCGCCTCAGCCTCTCAAAGTGCTGGGATTACAGGCACGAGCCACTGCATCTGGCCTTATGTTCTTAAATTTAAAAAGAGAAAAGAAAGACTACTTATTTAAGCAAAGTTTTCCTGAATGAATGTTCTGATTTATATTCAGCAGGAAGATATAGTAGAAACTGATAAAATTTCCTCAGACTCAATAATATTAAGTTCCTCATCTGAGTATCGTATTTTATCTTATAGTTTAGGGGAAAAGAAATCTTAAAAGTTGCTTGGAATTGAAATTTTTGAGGATAGGTTAAAAGAATCATTATTTGCACAATGAAATGGAAGAATCTTTATTCAGGTGTATGTCACTAGAAGCTAAATGTTTTTCATATGGGATAAATGAGAATGATATGTAAAAACAAACAAAGTTAACTAAGTAGAAATTCCTTAGATAATTTTAATGTTTACCCTTATAGCCAAAAAATTCCATATGGCTGCCCAGAGTTTTACACATTTGAAGATAGAATCTGATAAAGTAAACTCTTGGTGATTGCTTTCTGTTGTCTGTTTTACAGTCTTCATTTGTTTTACATTTTAGACTGCTGGAAAAAGGGTTCAGGAGGATGGATTTGTAGACCTGTGTATTTATCTATGTAATTGTATCCCAAAGCCAAATATAAGTGATTTTTTTTCTTACTTTGGGCTCAAATAACCTCTCTTAACTTCAATAATCAAGATTTAAGTGTGTTAATTTAAGTGCTGTTGTGGATGATGGGAACTTAAAAACAATTTCTACTGAAAATCAAGTAAGAGGAAATGGATCAAACTGCAGGGCAAGGAATTTAAAGTAGATTTAAGAAACTTTCATGTAGGAAAGTTGTTACACACTGGAATTTATGACCAAAGCCAAATTTGCTGTGCCTGTTTCTACCTTCTCCATGGAGAGGCTCCATCCTGCCTTGTTCTGGGTGCTTCTCTTTAGTGATGATTACTTTGTCTACTTCCCACCTAGCATTTACAACAGTGTTTCTCACCAGCTTTGTGATTCTCCATTTCTCTCTCTCTCTTTCTCTGTTCCTGGTGTTCTTTCTTTAGAGTCTCTTGCCTGTCTTTGCGTGGGGTTGGGAAAGGGAATCTCTTCTCTCTGTGCTCTGTCCTCTGTTGTCTCTCTGTTTTTTCTGTCTCCATCTTTATTACAGAAGAGTGTGTGTGTATTTGACAGGACTGGTTTTGTTGCATCTCAGTGGATTTTTTAAAAATTCCCGATGGAATTGTATAGAATGTTCCTGAAGAACTTAGGTGGATTTTTGTAAGAGTAACAGATATAACCATCAGCGAATATAACATTTCTTTGTGTAGAAAATTAACTGTTCTTAAATAATATGTATTTGTGAAGTGCTTTTAAAGATGTACCATTTAGGAACAAAGGTTTTTTTAAACCTAGAACTCAATATTCTGACCTTTGATATTAAGAATTTTTGTATGAAACCAAAATATGAAAAACAATGTGTATCAAAACAGTGACCCCTGGCTGGGCACGGTGGCTCACACCTGTAATCTCTGTATTTTGAGAGGCCAAGGTGGGAGAATCATTTGAGCCCAGGAATTCAAGACCACCTTGGGCAACATAGTGAGACCTCATCTTTACAAAAAATGAAAAAAATTAACTGTGCATGGTGGCGCACACCTGTAGTCTCAGCTACTCAGGAGGCTGGGGTGGGAGGATCCCTTGAGCCCCAGAGGTTGAGGTTGCAGTGAGCTGGGATCATGCCACTACATTCCAGCCTGGGTGACAGAGTGAGACCCTGTCTCAAAAAAAAAACCCAAAACAAAACAAAAAGGATTGCTTGAGCCCAGGAGTTCAAGACCAGCCTGGGCAACATAGTGAAACCTCGTCTCTATAAAAATTTCTTTAAAAAAATTAGCCAGATGTGGTGGTAAGTGCTTGTAGTCCCAGCTACTCAGGATACTGAAGTAGAAGGATCGCCTGAGCCCAAGAGGTCTAAGCTGCAGTGAGCTGTGATCATGCCACTAAATTCCAGCCTGGGCAACAGAGAGAGACACCTGACTCAAAAAACAAAACAAAATAAAAATAAACAACAATCCCTGAGTTTTGTAAAATTTTTTGTAGAGACAGGGTCTCTCTGTGTTGCCCAGGCTGTTCTCAAACTTCAGGGCTCAAGCAATCCTCCTGCCTTGGCCTCCCAAAGTGCTGGGATTATAGGCATGAGCCACCGCGCCCAGCCCATATTGCCAACAATTATTCATTATGACATTACACTTAATTCAAAGAAAATACCCTTAGTCAGCATTTGTTTATTGGTCAGAGTCTCACTCTGTTGCCTAGGCTGGAGTGCAGTCACATGCTTATGGCCACTGTAGCCTCGTCCTGCTGGGCCCAGGTGATCTTTCTGCTTCAGCCTTCCAAGTAGCTGGAACTACAGGTGTACACTACCACACCCAACTAATTTTTTGATTTACTGTAGAGACGAGGTCTTGCCAAGTTGCCCAGGCTGATCTCAAACCCCTGGACTCAGGCAATCCTCTTGCTTCTGCCTCCCAAAGAGCTGGGATTACGGTGTGAGCCATCATGCCTAGCTGTCAGAATTTATTAATAAAGAACTGAGTAAAGATAGTAAACTCATTTCGTTTATCATAATCAGCATTTTAAGACTAATGTCATAGGTATTTATTACTTTCTTTGCAACCCAGAAACTTACTGGACAGAGAGGCAGCATCATTTTTAATGTCCTTTAGACTGAAAAACTCATTTGTAAATACATACTAATTTCATCAGGGGGCTTTGTCATTTGGTATTTCAAGTTTTCTCTGAAGTATTTATTTGTTTCAGCTACATTTGATTTAGTTCATATCTTCTTGTCCAGCTACATATATTTAATGAAGTTTTGAAAACTCTCTTGTATACAGTAGCTTAATCTGTTCTGCTTGTTCATTAAACATTTTTAATGGAAACATTTGAGCCTGAATGATGAGGGTATTAGCAGCTTTTCTTCCTAAGAAAGCTGCTTGGAAACTTTCCCAGCTAAATTGGTCATGAAAGCAGCTATGGAATTTATCCTAAAAATTTCCTGTAAATCATAGTTAACATTTTTTCAGTACTTCTTGATTACCCAGGCTACTGCAAGACTATCAAAGATAACTTTACAACATTTCTCAGAAAGTTACATAGCCTCTGTGTTCGTAGAAGTTACAGTTTTGGTTTCTTTTACTGAGCTTCCTCGGTGTACTACCTAGTATACTATTGTGATGTTAGAGAAGAAATAAAATACTTTGAGAAAGTATGTGAAGATAAGACACTTAGTTAAAGTATCAGAAGTAAAGCACAAGAGTATTATAAAAGTAACATTTAGAGGAAGAATTAAAACACAGGTATATGTATTAAGTGTGTGAGCATGCACAATTAACTAGAAGTGATTCCTCCCAAGGATACATAGTAATATACCTAGCATGTGTAAGCTGCTCTAAATACTAGTCAGGTGTACATTACATGTTGCTATATTGGGCAAAATGACACCTCATAACAGCTTTTCTAAAACAGTTAAATATATCACTATCAAACCCTGGAATCTGCCAAAAAAGTTTCTTTATTTTTTTTTCTTTGATGTGGCAGAAAAAACACTTAGAAGTTGAAGAAATAGATTCTCATTCCGGTGTCATTTTTATATGTGACTTTAGGTAAATCACTTATTCATTCTCCACTTTTCTCCGTCTGTAGAGATTTGATCTGACTTATGAATGTCTCAAGTTTTTTATTTTTTAATTTGAGGAAAGATTATCAAAGTTTTCCTGATTTTATTATTATTATTATTTTTATTTTAATGGGAGACTTACTCTGTCACTCAGGCTGGAGTGCAGTGGCATGCTCAGAGCCACTGCAGTCTCAACCTTCTGGGCTCAGGAGATCCTTTTGCCTCAGCTTTCCAAGTAGCTAGGACTACAGGAGCATGCCACCACCCCTGGCTAATTTTTATTTATTTATTTATTGTAGAGATGAGGTCTCGCCAAGTTGCCCAGGCTAGTTTTGAACTCCTGGTCTCAGGTAGTCCTGTTGCCTCTGCCTCCCAGATGAAACCACGCCTGGCTTTTTTTTATAATGCATATAAAATATAATACTGTTCTATAACATACTATTGTGTAATGGCAATGACTAATATGTAATTCTGCCAAATATATATATATATATATTTTTTTTTTTTTTTTGAGTTGGAGTCTCACTCTGTCGCCCAGACTGGAGTGTAGTGGCTGCTCCCGGCCACCGCAGCCTTGACCTGCTGGGCTCCAGCGATCCTTCTGCCTCAGCCTGCCAAATAGCTGGAACTACAGGTGCGCGCGCTACCACACCCTGCTAATTTTTCTTTATTTATTGTAGAGATGAGGGCTCACCAAGTTGCCCAGGTGGGTCTCGAACCCGCGGTCTCAGGCAATCCACTCACCTCGGCCTCCCAAAGCACGGGATTACAGGCTGAGCCACCGAGCCCGGCTCAAATATCATTTTTAATAACAATTGGTGATATCTAATTATAAAAGCTGAGCTTAAGTTCAGTGTTGATTAATGTAATGAGTCTGGAAACCACTCCTGAGGAAAGAGAATTTCAGTTAACAGTTTTTACTAATTAAAGAACAAAAACAAGAGTAGGACTTCACAGAGGTGAGTGAAGTTGTAAAGGATGATGCTGACTTGGAACAAGTTTAAATTGGTCTTAATGTTAACCTAAAAACTTGAACCTTAACCCAGTTTACATCTGTTGATGTTCTGGGATTGCCATGGTTCTTAGGTTCTCCCGCTACTTATTCAGTCTTTGAATGTAGGTAGGTGCTAGATCTCAGCCCCTTGGGACTTGGTTGTATTATTCTTCATTGTCTTCCTATTCCTATGGATCTTATCTAGGTGCCTGGCCTCCTGAATGAAAAACTTTTCTAGTTTGGCACTGAGGTTTTTCCCTCTGAATTTTAAACTGTCATAGGTGGTCTTTATAGTTTATAACTCCTCAATATGAGCACACTGATCAGATTTCATCTTTCTCTGAAACTGTTGTTTCTTATCTCAGGTTCTGTCAGCACAAGAAGCCTACTTATTTCTTAGAACCTTAAAGCTACCATTTCTTTTGGACTAACAAAATTTTCTATTTCCTGAGCTGTATCTAAAGCTTTTTTTTTTTTTTTGAGTCAGAATCTCTGTCACTTGGCTGGAATGCAGTGGCATGCTCACGGCCACTACAGCCTCAACCTGCTGGGCTCAGGTAATCCTTCCGCCGCAGCCTTCCAAGTAGCGGAACTATAGGCATGCGCCACCACACCCAGCTGATTTTTCTTGATTTATTGTAGAGACAAGGTCTCACCAAGTTGCCCAGGCTGGTCTCGAACCCATGGGCTCAGGCAGTCCTCTCGCCTCTACCTCGCAAAGTGCTGGGATTACAGGCATGAGCCACCACGCCCGGCTATTATCTCTACTCTTAACTCATCTTCTGAAATAAGGTTATTGATCTCAAGTTTTGTCTCTCAGTAAGCCATTACTGGTTTAGGTTTCTGTAGTTTTTGCTAGCATATGACTACAACCTCTAATTTATATTTAAATAAAAATTTTAATATTTCAAATATTAAAAAAGCAAGAAGTGGGCAACAGAAGGAAACAGTTGCCAGGGAGGAAATCTAATAACTATAAAAAGCAGTTATAAGAACTCATTATGGTAATCAATATTATAGAAAAAAGTAGGTATGAATACTTAATATAGTCCCAAGTATATCATATCTTAAAATATTACAAAAACTCATGTTAATAATGCCCTAAGTCAGTAATTCTGAGCCAGAAGGGTGAATTATAGTCAGCTTTAAAATGTTATCATTAGGCCGGGCTTGGTGGCTCAGTCTGTAATCTCAGCACTTTGGGAGGCCTAGGCAAGTGGATTGCCTGAACCCGCGGGTTTGAGACCCGCCCGGGCAACTTGGCAAGACCTCTTCTCTAAATCAAATTAGCTTGGCTTGATAGTGCACGCCTGTAGTTCCGGCTACTTGGAAGCCTGAGGAGGAAGGATCGCCGGAGCCCAGCAGGTCGAGGCTGCGGTGGCCGGGAGCATGCCACTGCACTCCAGTCTGGGTGACGGTGAGATTCCAACTCAAAAATAAAAAATAATAAAATGTTATCATTAAAGATGACATTGGAGATTCTGATTGTGATTAATGTAGAACTCTGGACATAGTATGTCTTTTAAATTATTTGTTATTTTTCATAAATATCTTTGATTAAAAGCCCTTGTGCTGATACAGCAAGAAAGGATAAAATATTCAGTATGAACTGCTTACGACTATAGGAATATTTTATGTAATCAAAAACACGGTAGTAGAAAAATGGGCAAAAGATAAACAGAAAATGGATGAAAGAAGAAATACAAATGACCACAGCCTATAAAAATATGTCCGACTTTACCAGCTCACCAAAAATTAAGAGTTGGATAATCCTTAATTTGGTCTGTGTTTGTGAAAACAGGCACTTTACACTGATTGCTGGTAGGGGTTTGAATCTGGAAGGCAGTTTGGTAGTATGTATCAAAGTTTTAAGTGTTTTTATTATGTGATCAGTAATTTTATCCTTGGAGTTTATTCTAAGAAATAATTGGAAAGTAGATTGCAAAACAACATTTACAGTGTCATCTATATGATTAGATGAACATTTTAAAAGTTTGAAAGCCTGAATAGTATAATGAAATAATACTAGTAGTTATATCTGAAAGGTAGAACTACAGGTAATTTTTAAAAATAATATCAGTATTTTAGTGTCCTTGTGGGTGGCTTTGGTACACAGGAGAGATTATGCAGAAACTCCTTGGCCTTAAATTTAAATTTCCTTGGAGCAGGAGACTCATGAGGTAGACAGTTACCTCTGGGCTCACTGAGATCGCATACTGATTTCAGTCAGCTGTGATATGTGAAGCTCCTGATTTTTCTCATTGCCCAAACAGCAAGGCTGAGACCCTTTTAACAATTACTGAAATTTGTAGCGGGACTTTAATTATCCACTCAGGGAAGTCTAGTCCCTATAAGATTGTAGCCAATTACCTAAACTGCTTTGTTGGTTTTGTAATTTTTAAAGATATTTAAAAATTTAAAGATATTTAAATAGTTTTCTGTTTTGCTCTTGATACTTTCAGGCTGTTGAATTCTTTATTCTCTTAGGGAATTCTTTACACTCTTCGGAAATTCTGTGGTAATCTCATTATATATGATGGAATCTGACATTTCATAGTCTTCCTATCTATCTTGTAGAAATTACATTAGCGTATAGTTAAACTCTACCTATCCCTAGCTCTGGGTTGCAACTTCTTAGGTCATTCTAATGACAGTTTCGACTTTCTGATTTGTTCAGTTTTGCTGCATTTTTAACTACTGATGACCATACACACACACACACACACACACACACACACACACACACACACACACACATACACACATACACAGAACCTATATACAGTGAATATATACAGTGTGTGTGTATATATATATCTTTTACATATATATATATATATGGGCCATATATACATTTGTACCTACAGTTGGCCCTCCATGTATGGGTTCCACATCCATGGATTAAATGAACCTCAGATTGAAAATATTTAGGGGAAAAAATTGTATTGAACTAGGAAAGGCTTTTTTTCTTGTCATTATTCCCCAAATGCAATAGCTATTTACATTGTATTAGGTATTATACGTAATCTAGAGATGATTTAACCTGTACTCAGCTGAAAGATATATATAGCTTATATGCAAATACAATGCCATTTTTCATCAGGGACTTGAGCACCTGTGGATTTTTGAGTGAGGTTCCAGAACCAACAAAGCTCCCACAGATACCAAGAGACAACTACATATAAAATAAAGAGAACCAAATATATATAGAGAAATATATATAATTATAAAAGAGGACAAAATCTGGTGTGTTTTTTTTGGTTGTTTTTGAATTGGAGTCTCACTCTTTGTCACCCAGGCTGGAGTACAGTGGCACGCTCATGGCCACCGCAGCCTCAACCTGCTGGGCTCAGGCGATTCTTCTGCCTCAGCCTTCCAAGTAGCTGGAACTACAGACTTACACCACCACTAAAGCTGTTTTGATTTGGGAGGGAAGATATGGAACTTCAAGAATCAATGAAAAAACTATTAGAATCTATTTTAAAATTTACTGTTCAAAGAGTAGGATACAAGATAAACATTTAAGAATCAATAGCTTTTCTGCAGTCTTTAATATGAAGAAAACTAACAAGAAGAATTAGGGAGATATTTTTTTTCCCATGTGATTGCATAAGGCAGATAGTATCTGCTCTAAGTTTTTCCCAGACTCATTTACAGCCTTCATTTTAGTCAAAATCTCAATAGGACTTTTCTTTCTGGAAGAATGGGAAAAAGGGAATGGGAGGTAACTTGACAAAAGTGACTTATAACTAATTTTGAATAATCAAAAATTTTTAAAAATAGTGATCAGGTACTTGGCATATCAATATGAACAAAGACTATAATGCTACTGTAATAACACATTGTAGTTCAGATAGACCAATGTAATAAAAACAGACCTTGATATATGTAAGAATTTGGAGTCATCATAAATTCATGGAGAAGGAAGTATTATTTAATAAATGATACTAAAATAATTAGTTAATCATCTGGAAGAAAAATAAAGTTAAGATTTCTCCTCAAAACTTTGCTAAAATAAATTCTAGATGGATCAAGTGGCTAAAATGAAATAGAAGCCACAAGAAGAAATACAGATAATTATTTAACTGCCTGTAAAAAGGAGTTTATAAGCGTAGAAACTGTGAAAGAAATCACACAGGAAAAGGGGCTCATTCTTAACACTTAAAAATTTACAACTTCTGGCCGGGCTCGGTGACTCAGTCTGTAATCCCAGCACTTTGGGAGGTCGAGGCGAGTGGATTGCCTTAGCCTGTGGGTTCAAGATGCACCCGGGCAACTTGGTGAGACCTTGTCTCTTCAATAAATTAAAAAATAGCTGGGCGTGGTAACTCGCGCCTATAGTTCTGGCTACTTAGAAGGCTGAGGCAGAAGGATCGCTTGAGCCCAACAGGTCAGGGCTGCGGTGGCAGGGAGCGTGCCACTGTACTCCAGTCTGGGCGACAGAGTGAGACTCCAACTCAAAAAAAAAAAAAAAATTTACAACTTCTGTAATAATAGTAACCACACATATGATTAAGAGACAAATAGAAATATTGAAAAAGTATTCCCAACAAATATGACAGAGTATATGCACACACTCACACACACACAGATACGCACACCTGTTGGGAACAGGGAAGAGAATACCAGTGGTTTTTTTTTTGGAATAACATTTCCCAGAAAAATGCGTGTGCCATGTGTGTACACTAACAGACATGATACACAAAACACATGCCCACAACTTTCAGTACAATTTTAAAAGACTCATGTAGTCATTAAAGTTTTATGGACCATAAAAGAAGTACCTGATAAATATGAATAAATTTCAACCTCCCTATTAGTCAAAGAAATTGAAGATTGTTGAAAATGGTAATATCAATTATTGGTAAAAATATTGCTAATGAGATGTAAATTAGTAAAACTTCCCTAGAAAGCTGTTTGACTTTTAAGGTGTCAGAATTTTATTTACATTTTTTATATTTCTTTATTTCTGCATTCCTTCCCTCATTTATTTTTATAGGGAGGAAGTATTAGTTTTATAATTAAAACACCTTTTTAAAAAGTAAGTTTTTCTGTTATATAATTTTAGAGAGTATTACTTAAAAATCAGTAAAATGACAATGATTAACACTCAAAAATATATGCAGGTTTTGTTTTTTCCTGAAAATTTAGATTATTGCTGACTCAAGAAATTTTCTCTTAAAACACATGTTGAATTAATACCCAATTAATTTTTTTTTTTACTTTTTTCTTCTTTTACTAGAAGTAGAAGACTTGTTTTCTTCACTTAAGCATATCCAACATACTTTGGTAGATTCTCAGAGCCAGGAGGATATTTCACTGCTTTTACAACTTGTTCAAAATAAAGATTTCCAGAATGCATTTAAGATACACAACGCTGTCACCATACACATGAACAAGGCCAGCCCTCCATTTCCTCTTATCCCCAATGCACAAGATCTTGCTCAAGAGGTATGTATTCTGAACATCTTGCTGACAAGGTAATTACAAGGTAATTATTAGTGATAGTAAGGCAGTGAGTGCTGTTGGAAAATACTGATGTGGCTATAAGTTTTTTTAAATGAATTATTGTTAATCATGTGTTAATAATTTATTGTAATGGAAAAATTTGCAACATTTATTTTATCATGAAAAGGCATATACTTACTTCAGAGTCGTAGCTCTAATTCATGAAGAAAGTTAGTTTTTGATATAAAATTGTAAATTTGAATAGTAACAAAGATTTTGATTACTAAGGGCAAAATTTTTTTAGTGCTTTTAGTATAATTATATGAATTTTAAGCATTATACATTATAAACTGAGAAAAACGAATATATGAGATAAGATTATCAGACAATATTGAGATAATAATGAGATAAAGTTGTAACTGATAATCAGGTATTATAAATATATAACTCCTAAGATTTATTATTTCCAGGTATTTTGAAAATTTTCCCTGTAAAAACTACAGGTGTTTTAAGTTATTAAGTTTTAATGTACTGTGAAAATTTCTTCTGTTTACAGGTACTGTGAGAGTTTCTTCTGTTTTAATGCACTGTGGGAATTTCTTCTGAAGTTTCAGTCAGTTTCAAAGTGCTCTCCATTTGATGCAGTACACCTATCAAGTTACTTTTTGTATGCTCAAAACACTTTTTGAACTTGTGAATTTGGATGCCTTTTAATACTTCTGCCATTTTTTATTTCACCTCTTCCACATTATTTATTATGCTAGCTTTTAAATTTAAATTGATGCCCATTGTTTAATGTGTTCTGCAAACATCTTTTAAATTGAAGATTTAAAAAGGGAATAAACAAACTCCAGTTTTTGAGGGATGGACAGTCTATCATTATTATGCAGTTTTTAGTTATTTTGATATTATAAAAGCTAATAATTCTGGAAGCCCATCAAGTGAATATATTTCATTGAGTTCAAACATTAAACAGAATATGGGCTAATGGGGGTTGGGGTAAGACTTCCAGAGCTACAGACCTATAAAAAAGGTTAGGAGGTACTTCACAAATTAGCAGAAAATGGTCCCAAAGAGAGATACTTTCCCCATTGAGATGCCAGAGATGGCAAAGAACCTGCATGAAAGAGCGGCTGAGAAAAGTCTAGTGCTGCTTGGGACCTAGGAGAATGTGACCTAAGGACCTGTCCAAGAGAGGAAACTTTCCATCCACTAGAGTTGAAAAGTGCTGGCTCCTTGAGCTTATTGTTTATTATTGAAATTAATTATGTAAGATTTTTATTTTAAAATGATCTTTGGATTTTTAAATAAAAAATTATCACTTGGCAGGATTTTTTAATTTAAAATATATTTGCGCCGGGCTCGGTGGCTCAGCCTGTAATCCCACGCCTTGGGAGGCCGAGGTGAGTGGATTGCCTGAGCCCACAGGTTCGAGACCCATCTGGGCAACTTGGCAAGACCTCATCTCTACAATAAATCAAAAAATTAGCTGGGCGTGGTAGCGCACGCCTGTAGCTCCAGCTACTTGGAAGGCTGAGGCGGAAGGATCGCCGGAGCCCAGCAGGTCGAGGCTGTGGTGGCCGGGAACGGCCACTGCACACCAGTCTGGGCGACGGAGTGAGACTCCAACTCAAAAAAATAAAAATAAAAATAAAATAAAATAAAAAAATAAAATAAAATATATTTGCTTATGATAGCTTAAATGGTTTTCTGAAATTTCTGAAAACTACTTTCTTACAGTGATTGAAATAACCAACATTACTCTGATCTGATTATACTATTCACATATATAGTATAACTTTTATAGTGTGGGATTGGGAAGAATACACAACAATAGTAATCACTCCCTTCCCTGTCTTTAGGAGGAAGGTCTTTCTGGCTAGTTACTGGGCCTTTGTTTTGCTGAATAGAACAGTGGGTGGAGAAGAGAATGAGAGAAACAAAAGAGATCAAAATTGCTCCAGTCAAGAAAAGCTGACATAGATAATGGAAGGGTGGAAAGAAGAGGGAAAAGAGGCAAAATGACTTAAGAGGTTTTGGGAGTTGAGAAAGGCAAAGAACTAGAAGTGGCTTAAAGAGTAAATGCCTTGGGAGAAAGAGGTGGTTAAAAAGGACTTAAAAAAATTTTTTTTGAATAGTTTAAGGGTAACAGACATATTCAGAATAGTTCACAATTTTAAAAGTACCATATAGAGGAGATTTTCTGAAAGTTTGGTTGCATATCCTTACAATTTTGAATCAAATGTGTTCAGTTTTATAAGATGAGTAAATAAGGCCATTGAAGTAACTGGGATGGCTAGCATCATCACGTACGTCTATAGGGTCTGTCTGGGGTTTGGAAGAGGTGGCTGTTTGCTAAGGGCCATGAGAGAGGTTTGAGCGTGACACATGCTTCTACAGGTGTACAAAAGTGTCAAAATACAGTTGTCTTTCATATAACTGGAATAAGACAATATGTAGTCTTTTGTGTCAGACTTCTTTTGCTTAGCATAGTGTTTCTGAGATTCATCCATGTTCATATATCAATAGTTTGTAAATTGCTGAGTAGTATTCCATTTTATGAATATCCTGCAGTTTAACTACTCACCTATTGATGTATGATGGGTTGTTTCCTGTTTATTATTCTAGCAAGTGTGTAATGGTATCTTGTTTTTAATTTGCATGTCCATAATGACTAATGATGTTGGCCATTTTTTATATGTTTATTAGCCGCTTTCCTATTTTTTGTGAAATATCTGGTGAGATTGTTAAGTTTTCTTGAATTGTAACAGTTTATAATGCGAAGAGAGACCCAGAAAACTCCCTCATATTGTAAACTTATTTATTTAGAAAAAATTATGTGTTCTTACATGTTTAAGTTTCAGTCAACTTCAAAGTGCTCTCCGTTTGATGCAGTACACCTATTGAGTTGCTTTTTCTGTGCTCAAAGCAGTTTTTGCATTCGTGAATTTTAATGCATTTTAATGCTTCTACCATTTTTTGTTTCACCTCTTCCACATCAGCAAAACATTTCCTTTGAGGACTGTTTTCTTCCAGGAAAACAAAAAAAGTTGCTCTGGGTGAGATCTGGTGAATAGGGAGGGTGGAGCATAGGGGTCATGCCACTTTTGGTCCAAAACTGCTGAACACTCAGCTTGTGTAGGCAGAGGTGTTCATAAATCACCCATTCTGAAATGGGCAAATGCATGGAAAGAATCTTTAAAAAAAAAAAACAATGAAACGGAACACAGCCTCTCACAACAACACTAACTGGTACACTGATGCTGATGGGTTCTTAGAACATTTACCTAGCAGGGGAAACCTGTACTATAAGAGGCCTACCGTCCAAAAAATAATTCTAGTTTTTGAGGAGTCCCCCATTGTATATTCTGGTTATAAATCCTTTGTCAGATACATATCTCAAGGGTAATATTGTGGTAAAAACAAGTATAAAAATGCAGAAAGTATGTATACCAAATGATCATTCCTAGGTGTAATAAAAATCCTTTTATTTTCTTCTTTTTGATCTCTTTTCTAATTTTTCACATTTAAAAGATACCACTCCTAGAACTTAAAAAATTAGTTCAAAAATGAAAAAGGATTTTGCCTCTAAAGGAAATGGGCAAAAGCAGTATAGCTAGAGAAGAGTTCAAGGTCAGGAAGAGGGTATTTTTAAAGATAAAAGATTAGAGCATTTTTATAGGCTAGTGGGAAGGAGATGGTCTGATACAAAATTACCCTTTAATTCCTTAGGTCTTTGTAGAAGTAGCTGATCATGTATGTTGATACTAGTATAAGGAACATTGAGGTTAGTAAGGCAAGGTAGCCAAGCGCTTACAGGAGTTCTAAATTTTTTTAGAAGGGAATATCTCAGAACAGGTGCGGTGACTCACGCCTGTAATCTCAGCACTTTGGGAGGCCAAGGCGGGAGGATTGCTTGAGCCTAGGATTTCTTTTTCTTTTTCTTTTTTTTTTTTTAAGCAGTTTTTAAATAAGGTTTATTAGAGAAAGAAGGGAGAAAAGAAAGGGTGACATGCCAGAGCTGGCATGGGCAAAAGAAACCGTCGAGCCTAGGCTTTCCAGACCAGCCTAGGCAATATAGTGAGATGTCATCTCTACAAAAAAAAATTAAGTAGCTGGGTGAAGTGGTGCACGCCTGTAGTCCTGGCTACTTGGAATGCTGAGGCAGAAAGATTGCCTGAATCCAGGATTTTGAAGCTCCAGTGAGGTGTGGTCATACTACTACACTCTAGTCTGGGTGACAGAGTGAGACCCTGACTCAAAAAATATATATAAAAATCAAAGAAAATTTCAGAGGTGTTTAGGAACTAACTTAAAAATGGAAAAGGAAAAAATGTCTAATATAGAAAATTATTATTGAGTTGACTCAGTACATTTATCTGTCTGTCTTTTTTTTTTTTTAAGTCATGTTCTCTGTCAGCCTCACCGCTCACTAGAGCCTCATCCTTCTGGGCTCAGGTGATCCTACCACCTCAGCCTTCTAAGTAGCTGGGACCACAGGCATTCTCTACCATGTTCACATAATTTTTTTTTATTTTTTATAGAGATGAGGTCTTGTTATGTTGCCTATGAAGGTCTCAAACTTTTGGGTTCAAGTGATCCTTCCGCCTCAGCCTCCCAAAGTGCTGGGATTACAGGGTGAGCCCTAGCTTTGCTCTATCTATTTATAAGAGGCAGGGTCTTGCTTTGTTGCCCAGACTGGAGTACAGTAGAACATTCCTAATTCACTGTAACTTCCAACTCCTGGACTCAAGCTATCCTCCCGCCTCAGTCTTCCAAGTAGCTAGGACTGCAAGCACACACCACTATGCCCAGCTAATTTTTAAATTTTTTGAGAGACAGGATCTCACTATATTGCTCAGGCTGGTCTCACACTCCTGGCCTCAAGTGATCCTCCCACTTCAGCCTCCCAAAGCACTGGAATTGCAGGCATGAGCCACTGTACCCGGCCAAGTCGGTACATTTTGTACACCCTTGGTACATTTTTAATCCAATATTGTCTCCCTGCCTCGAGTTGCTTTCTTTTTTTTCTTTTTTTCTTTTTTTTTGAGTTGGAGTCTCACTCAGTTGCCCAGACTGGAGTGCAGTGGCCGCTCCCGGCCACCGCAGCCCCAACCTGCTGGACTCCGCGATCCTTCCGCATCAGCCTTCCAAGTAGCTGGAACTACAGGCACGCGCTATCACGCCCGGCTAATTTTTTTTTTTTATTTATTGTAGAGATGAGGTCTTGCCAAGTTGCCCAGGCGTGTCTCGAACCTGCGGGCTCAGGCAATCCACTCATCTCGGCCTCCCAAAGCGCGGGATTACAGGCTGAGCCACTGAGTCCGGCCAAGTTGCTTTCTTAAGCTATCAAAAAGTATGTGATCAGGACTATAACTTTCATTGTAAATTAATGTAGACTTGATAAATTTTTAAAAGGAAAACACTCCCTTTTAAAAAATTAGCTTTTAAGCCGGGCCACAGCCTTGACCTGCTGGGCGCAGGTGATCCTTCTGCCTCAGCCTTCCAAGTAGCTGGAACCACAGGCATGCCCTACCATGCCCTGCTGTATTTTATTTATTTATTTATTTTATTTTATTTATTGTAGAGACAAGGTCTTGCCACGTTGCCCAGGCTGGTCTCCAACTTGTGGGCTCAGGCAATCCTCTCGCCTCCACCTCCCAAAGTGCTGGGATTATAAGCGTGAGCCAACGTGACCTGCTTGAATATTTATAGCAAAAGAGAAAAAATTGGAAATAAATGAACTGAATATATGCGCATGCAGTTACAAACTGAAAAGGGAAATAAACTAAAGTAGAAGAAAGGGATGAACTTATTTAAATAGAAAAGAAAACAGATTTGATAACATTAGAAGTTGGTTCTTTGGAAAGAACAAAAAAATAGACAAACCTAAGTTCAATGAAGGGGAAAAAAATTAATAGCTTTAGAAAATAAAAAAGCATGAATGTAGAGCAGAGAGAGATTGAGATTCTCTCAATCAGTCTTTAAGGAACCCTAAGTAGTAGGTGTTATTCTACAGATAAGGAAACTAGATAAGAGGTGAAGAAATTCATATCCAGAGGCAGTTAATCCTAGGAAGGCAGAGATTGCTTAACTTTGGGAAGTCTTACATAAGCTACCATATTATGGAGATTGTTCTATTCTCAGGCAGATTGTCTTATTGGACTGTAACTCTTTAAGTTGTCCTTTCTGATTTTAAATGTAGTTGCTAAACATAGGATTTAAAAACTATAAAATGGCAAGGTAACTGTTAGAACTTTTTTTCTTTTCTTATGTAATTATTATTGGTGTATTTTATAGTGTATTGGGAGAAACTTTCAAGGTAGAAGTAGTTTGTTCATAGGCATAAATACCAAACTCTTATCTAGTATTTTTTTAAAATAAGAAATGCTGTTATCCATGATAACAAGGTTGAAAACTCTTACAATTCTTTTTAATTTTTTTTCTTACAAATAATTTTTTATTATTTTAGCTTGTTCTTTAAAAAAAATGCTACCCTGCATACAGGTGCTACTGATATTTCCTGTAACTTAAGAAGAATAATCTTTCTTTTTCTTTCTTAGGTACAAACTGTCTTGAAGCCAGTTCATCATAAGGAAGGACAAGAATTAACTGCTTTGCTGAATACTCCACATATTCAGGTAGAAAATGGACAGAGCATTATATATGTGGTTTTTCCAGCATTTTTAATTTTTTTTACAGTACTTGGAAGTCCAAGCTCATACTTTTTCTTTCTTTTTAAATAAAAAATCTCCCAGGTCTGGAAGAGACCTCAAACTTTATCTAGTCTGTTTTGATGTTTACAGTCCCCTCTGCAAAATAATTATTATTGGATTATATATTTTCATATTTTAAAATAATCAAATTGTTTTTCAAACAATTTCTTTAAAAATTGGACAAAAATATCTCCTTATTTTGATTTTTTATATATATGTGTGTTTATGTGTGTGTGTGTGTGTGTGTGTGTTTGAGTCAGAGTCTCACTCTGTTGCCCAGGCTGGAGTGTAGTGGCACACTCGTGGCCACCACAGCCTTAGCCTGTTGGATTCATGCGATCCTTCTGCCCTAGCCTTCCAGGTAGTAGGAACCACAGGTGTGTGCCACCACGCCCAGCTAATTTTTTTATTTATTGTAGAGACAAGATCTCTTCAAGTTGCCCAGGCTGGTCTCAAACCCCTGGACTCAGGCAGTCCTCTTGCCTCAGTCTCTCAAAGGGCTGGGATTACAGGCTTGAGCCACCGAGCTCTGCTGGTTATTTTTCATAAATTCTAATTATCTAAGATGTTTAACCCTTTAAATTGATTTTGTTTTTATGTAGTTTAATAAGCTTTTTAGACTTTCATAGCCATTTCAGAGTATGCCCTTGTATACTTAACACATCTTTAATTATTGTTATCTCTAATTACTTATAGTACTTTAAAAATTTTAATAGTCAGAATACTATGTATATGATGAAGTTAAAAATCACTGTACAGCAATAAATCATGCTGTTACTTAAAATGCTATGGATTTCTTTGAAACAGGCACTTTTACTGGCCCATGATAAGGTTGCTGAGCAGGAAATGCAACTAGAGCCAGTTGCTGATGAGAGAATTTATGAAAGCATTGGCCAGTATGGAGGGGAAACTGTGAAAATAGTTCGTATAGAAAAGGCTCGTGATATTCCATTGGTAAGTGTCCCATATCTCTGATCTAAGATACTTTCTACTCAGAGATCTTGTGTATGGCAGATAGTTGAAGACCTTGCTACATTTCTGGGTGTTTTTTTCTCTTTTGAAGTTAATTTGTTGGAGTTTTTCTGTGCTCTTGCTCATATATTTTCTCATAATTTGATGAAAATAATAGCTTGGTGAAAGATTTGAGCAACAAAGAAGGGATAAGTAATTTACTCCATTATTCTCCTAGCTTACCTTTTAGAATAATAAATAGAAATTCTGATCAGCTGGTTGTGGTGATTCATAGGTATAATTCCAGTACTTTGGGAGACTGAGGCGGGAGGATTACTTGAGGCCAGGAGCTTGAGACTAGCCTGGACAACATAGGAAGAACTTGTCTCTACAAAAAATAAAAACACAAAAAGAAGTCCTTTTTTTTTTTTTTGAACCAAGGTCTCACCCTTTTGCCCAGGCTGGACTATGGAGATATGATCCCGCTTCACTGCAACCTCAATCTCCTGGACTCAGGTGATCCTCCCATCTCAGCCTCCCAAGTAGCTGAGACTACAAGTGTGTACCACCATGCCTGGCTTTTTAAAACAATGAGAGACAAGTTTTCATTGTGTTGCCCAGACTGATCTTGAACCCTTGGGGTCAGTCAAGCCTCTTGCCTCAGCCTCCCAAAGTGCTGAGATTATAGGCATGAGCCACAACACTCAGTCTTAAAAAAAAGAAGTTCTAATATTTTATAATATATTTTGTAATGTATATATATTGAAATACTATTGCTTATATACATCAGATATTCTTAAAAATATACTTTTTTAGTATTTTATATTTTATTAATACACTAAACCTTATAAAATGTTATGTGTATTAGTATGGGTAAAACTTTTAGTAATAGAATAATTTGCAAAGTTGTGGAATATAGCATTCCTTTTTTATTTTTTATTTTATTTATTATAGTTATGTGATACAAGTGAGTGTTAACTACGTAAATAGACTGCATGCAGGTGAAATTTGGGCTTCTAACTGGCCCTCATTCTCTGTTTTTGTTGTTATTTTGTCTTGTTTTTGAGTTGAGATCTCACTCTGTCACCCAGGCTAGGAGTGCAGTGGCATGATCATGGCTTACTGCAGCCCTGACCTCCTAGGCTAAAGGTGATCCTTCTGCCTCAGCCTCCTGAGTGGCTGGAACTACAGGCATGTGCCACATCACCTGGCTAATTTTTTTTGTAGAGATGAGGTTTTACTGCATTGCTCAGGCTGGTCACCTTTCTTTCTTTTCTTTTTTTTTTTTGAATTGGGGTCTCACTCTGTCACCTAGGCTGGAGTACAATGGCATGCTTATAGCCACCAAAGCCTCTACCTGCTGGTCTCAAGAGAGCCTTCCATCTCAGCCTTCCAAGTAGCTGGAACTACAGGCACATACCACCATGCCCAACTAATTTTTTGATTTATTGTAGAGATGAGGTCTCACCAAGTTCCTCAGGCTGGTCTCGAAGCCCTGGACTCTTGCCTCACTCAGCCTCCCAAAGTGCTGGGATTACAGGCTTGAGCCACCGCTCCTGGCCTGGTCACATATCTTAATGTTAATATTTGTTTTACAGTTTTTATATGTAAAGCTTTTTTCAGTCTCTTTCTTAGTCTGCTACCATTGCCTTAAGTTTCTTTACTTTATTATCAAATAAATATTTTGAATCCTGGTGTCTCAAATTGTGCCTTGAATAATATGGTACATGGAATAAGGGATGTATTTTGTAGTGAGTTTATGTAACAACTCTTCCAACCCCCCACCAAGCAAATAGAAATTAAGAAAGTCATGACAAATTTTAAAATAAAAGTTCCAGAGAAACATGTTACAAACTCAGTCTACTTTCAGGTTTTATTCTGTCTTGTATTTCTGGTTTTTGAACATAAATTTTTTTCAGTTATACTTCCAATTTGTATAATAAATATTAATGTTTAATACATTTTATTATTAATTGGATTCAGCTACAATATTGACATTTATATAACCAATCAGACTGGTATTTAATCATCATATATAAATTTAAGAAAGACTTTTATAGTTATAAGTCATGCTCACTAATCACACCTAAATGTGTATTGTAACCATTTGAATAGTGTCCAGCATATGGAAAATAGTTTGGTTATAGGAATAAAGTGTTTCTGGAGCAGAAAATCTGAGGGAAATGATAAGCTCGCAAATCTAATTACAAATATTATTCTGTGTAAGTAAATTTTTCCTCAAGATAGCTGAGGCTTAGTATTGTTGAATAGAAAAAAAAATAGAATTTAAAAATGAAGAAATGTATAACCCCAAAATTGCATTTTTATATTTAAATTAGATTTTGATTTTTTTTTAAGGGTGCTACAGTTCGTAATGAGATGGATTCTGTCATCATTAGCCGAATAGTAAAAGGAGGTGCTGCCGAAAAAAGTGGTTTATTACATGAAGGAGATGAAGTTCTGGAGATTAATGGCATTGAAATTCGGGGGAAAGATGTCAATGAGGTTTTTGACTTGTTGGTAAGTTGACACAGGTATAATTGATAGCTTTTAAAAAGCTATTATTAGACTGTAGAACAAAATATTTTTAAAACTTTAAAAAATAACTATTAAGAACGCTAGACAGTTTCTAGCCTATTTTCCCCATGATGTGATTGTTGCACAGTATTTCTTTGGGGCAGGTACCACTGATTTTTTTTGTTTTGTTTTATTTTCTACTTTATTGCTGTCAAGTATATTTTACTTTTTCTGATATCAGTAGTAATTTAACTCATTAATTCATTCAGTAAATATTTATTGAGTGCTGACTATATGCTAGCCACTGGGAAAACAGTACAAGACGAAGTACAGGTCCTTATGGTTTTCATGTTCATTTTATTTTCTTATTCTCTGCAATTGATCGTTTTCCTAATAATAGTAGATAATATTAATAGCAGTGCTATAGACCTGCATGTGTACTGTGATAGCCACTAGCTTCATGTAGCTATTTCTACTTAAGTTACATTTAAAACTCAGTTTCTCATTCACACTAACTGCATTTCAGGTGCTAAAGAGCAATATGTAACCAATGGCTACTAAATTAAGAATAGATATAGCACATTTTCATCATTGCAGAAAGTTCTATTGAATAATGCTAGTGTAACCAGGAAGTCATTCATAGATATCTTTTGAAGGCACCTTATGATCACTTTGTACACACCCACAGCCCAAATTTATATGTCTACCTAGCATTGGTTGTTACAGTAGAATCTCTACTATCTGCTAATATCTGTTGTTAAATCTAGAACATCTTCACATCCTTATTTTCATCCAACTATCTTCATTGCTTTGGTAGAGCAAAGTGCCACTGGTCATCATTTTCAGTCCTTGTATAATTGACTGCTGAGTACTGTTCCCATGTTGTATCAGTACCAGAAGTTGTGATGGTTACTGTCTAGGCTGGAAGTATCTGAACAAAGCAATTAGTAGTGTACTGGGAAATCATAGTGAACCTAGCAGTAAGACTCAATAATTGAAAAATAGGATGGATGCATCTGGAAATGGAGAATGTTTGCATTGCTTTTCTAGTCCTAGTCACAGTTACTTTTGCAATTTCTATTGCATTAAAATTGATGTGTCTTAGAGTAGAAAACCTGTCATTGTTATAGCACTGTGGCATCTCTCAACCATTCACTATGGAATCTTCCTAAACTTAGTCTGAATGAAAGACAAAAACCCAAGACTTATGGGCTGCCATGTTCTAGGATACTTTTAATATAATGGGGCCTGTGAAAACCATAGTTTGTGATTCTTGATGAGGTGAGATTCATCTTTAACCAATTTTTTTTTAAGTTCGCAGAGGAGTACCAGAATAACCCAGTTTGGAGAATATTGATCATAAGATTAAAGAATGATTTTCATAAGCCCAGATTTAAAAATAACACAATCTTTCTATTACAGTCTGATATGCATGGTACTTTGACATTTGTTCTGATTCCAAGTCAGCAGAGCAAGCCTCCACCTGTCAAGGAAACAGTAGTAAGTAATTTTTTTAATGTTCATTATTTACTGTTCCATGGCTACTGTTTACGTCTCTCAGAAATGTTTAATTTAAGTCTTTCTTACACACAAGTAAGAACAAGTAAATTTAGTATTTTTTCTGTAAATAAATATGAAATATAAATGTTTCAAGTTAGTGAGCCCTGCATCTTTTAAAAATAAAAAATAGACTCAAATTACTTAAGGCAGAGGAAAAATAAAATAAAAAGTAGATATGATTTCTGTCGTAAAACTTGTCTTTTTTTGTGGCTATAAGTAGGTTTATTTAACTTAAACATAGTATAGAGGGCAAATGTGAATTTACAAAGTATGCACAACTCTTATTTTAGAGTATATTGTTCTATGTTAAACATTTACTCTGTTAAATGATAGACTTCATTACCATATGACCCAGCAGTTCCATTCCAAAGTATACATATCCAAGAGAATTGAAAATACACATTCATCCAAGAACTTGTACATGGATCTTCATAGCAGCATTATTCTTAATAGCCAGAAAAGAAAGTAGAAACAACCTAGATGCTCATCAGCTGATGAATGGAAAACAAAATATGTTACAGCCTTACAATGGAATCTTATTCGGTAATAAAAAAAAGACTAATGGCTGGGTATAATGTCATGCCTGTAATCCCAGCACTTTTGGAGGCTGAGGCAAGAGGATCACTGCTATATGCTAGATGCTATATGCTAGGATCACTGCTATATGCTTGAAAAAATTATGCCAAGTGAAATAAGCTAGTCATAAAAGGCCATGTATTGACTTATTTATATGAAATGTCCAGAGCAGGTACATCCATAGAGACAGAATATTTATGTGAAATGTCCAGAGTAGGTACATCCATAGAGACAGAAAGTAGATTAGTGGTTCCATTTCTTTTTTTTTTTTTTTTGAGTAGGTGTCTCACTCTTGTGTAGCCCAGGCTGGAGTGCAGTGGCAAACTCATGGCCACTGCAGCCTAACCTGCTGGGTTTGGGTGACCCTTCTGCCTCAGTCCTCCAAGTAGCTGGAACCATAGGCACATACCACCACACCCAGTTAACTTTTTGATTTATTGTAGAGACAAGGTCTTGCCAAGTTGCCCAGGCTGGTCTCAAACCCCTGGGCTCAGGTGATTCTCTCACCTTGGCCTCCCAAAGTGCTGGGATTACAGGCATGAGCCACCATGCCAGGCTAGATTTGTGTTTCCTTATGTGCAGGAGTGAGGAGTTAGGAGGGAATAAGAGTGATTGCTAGTCCATATCAGGTTTCTTTTTGAGGGGCAAAAAAGGGTTTTAAAATTGTTTGTTGTGATAGTTGTACAATTCTGTGAATATACTAAAAACCATCCAATTTTGTACATGGGGGAGTTGTATAGTATTTGAATTATATTTCAATAAAGCTATTAAAAATGATAGACTTTAAAGTGCTGGATTAAAATAGAAGCCTGATATATTGCATGGTATTCTTTTTTCTTTTTTTTTTTTTGAGTTGGAGTCTCACTCCATCACCCAGGCTGGAGTGAATCATGGCCACCCCAGTGTTGACCCGCTGGGCTTCGGCAATCCTTCCTCCTTAGCCTTCCAAGTAGCTGGAACTATAGGTGCGCACTACCACGCCTGGCTGATTTTTTGTTTTTTTGTAGAGACGAGGTCTCACCAAGTTGCCTGGGCTGATCTCAAACCCGCAGGCTCAGGCAATCTACTTGCCTTGGCCTCCCATAGTGCTGAGATTACAGGCTGAGGCACCGAGCCCTGCCTGCATGGTATTCTTAACTTTAGAGCATAACACTTTGAGAGTTTCACTTTCTCTTAATATTTCATCACAGTTATGCTTTATATTTTGGCTGTCATTCCGTATTTTCCTGTTCTTTATGGAATATACTGAAATTGATGTTGTATCTGCAACCTTCTTTCTGTTTATAGTTCTTTGTAGGAAGAGAAGTGAGGGAATACAGATTGGCTCTGAATTCAAGCAGCCTGATTCTCTGTACACTGTCTTGCCACATATCTCTCCTGATTTCTTGAAAGTAATTCTGCAAACTGAGGAGACAATAGAGGAGGGTTGGAGTGTGCTCTTACTTACACTAGGGGGAACCAAAAAAAAAATTATTTTTTTGCAGGCAGGCCCCTTGTAGTACAGGCTTCCCTTGCTAGGTATGTATTCTAGGAACCCTGGCATCGTTGTGAGAGGCTGCGTTTGGCTTCAGTGAATTTTTTTGGAGATTCATTCAACACATTTGCGTATTTCATGATGAGTGATTTACAAGTGTGCCTGCCCACATCGTGCTAAGTGTTCAGTGCCCCATCCTCCCTAATCACCTGATCTCACCCTTGTTTCCCCGGATGAAAAATTCCTCAAAGGAAAATGTTCTGCTGATGTGGAAGAGGTGAAACAAAAAACAGCAGAAGCACTTAAAGGCATCAAAGTTGACAAATTCAGAAACTTTTGAGCAATGGAAAAAGCATCTCAATAGGTGTATTACATGAAACGGAGAGTACTTTGAAGGTGACTGGTGTTTAAACATGTAAGAGTAAATACACAATTTTTTATAAATAAATACCAGGTTTTTTGGGGTCCTCCACATGTCTACAATAATCCGTCACTCCCCAGCAAATGACTTTTGTCTTTTGAGAATGAATTTCAGAGGTTAAAACATCTGTTATCAACATTTCTGCTATTTATGCAAAGTCTGGAGTTCTCTAAAAGAAAAGCCAATTCTTTAATGGGTAAAATTTAAGTGTTATGTTGTTATGTGCTACTTTTCATTGTATGCAAAATTAGAATAGTGAAGTAATTAATTTATATAGATTGTTTCAACATAAGAATGAAATAACTGCCGGGCTCGGTGGCTCAGCCTGTAATCCCGCGCCTTGGGAGGCTGAGGTGAGTGGATTGCCTGAGCCCGCGGGTTTGAGACCCGCCTGGGCAGGCGAAACCTCATCTCTACAGTAAATCAAAAAAATTAGCCGGGCGTGGTAGCGCACGCCTGTAGTTCCGGCTACTCGGAAGGCTGAGGTGGAAGGATCGCCAGAGCCCAGCAGGTCGAGGCTGCGGTGGCCGGAAGCGGCCACTGCACTCCAGTCTGGGCGACAGAGGGAGACTCCAATTCCAAAAAAAAAAAAAAGTGTTTCCTACACCATGAGAGACAAAGTAGCTCCCAGTGGATGAATTCAAAGTTGATTTTTCTGGGCATTCCTTGGATCCAAAATCTGCAAGACGACAGAGAAAGAAAAGGGAAGAGAATCATCTTTTGTCAAGCCTGAATACCCCACCTAGTGCTTTGTCATACAGAAGCTTTGGCTCTGGGTGAAAGAGGTTAAACCAGGTGACTCACACGGGTGCCAGGTGCACCTCCAGACAACTACTTTCTCTTTTGATGTCAGCAGCCAAATAAGATCATCATTCCTGACACTTGACCTAGTACTTTTCACAGTGTTTTACATATATGTATACCTTCATCTTTACCCTGAGAGAGATAGGACAAACACTGTTATTTTCATTTTAAAGATGAGGAAATTATAAGAAAAGAATTGACAATGGTGGGAAACTGCAGGGAGGTGGAGAGGGAGAGGGGAGGTGGAATTGGTAGTAGTGGAAATCTGCCTGGGGAAGAGGGGCACACCTCATCAACAAGAGTACCTGCACAATGAATATTTGTATACCTAACCGTGAGTTGTACCCCACAATTTTAAAATAAAAAATTTAAAAGTTAAAAAAGATGAGGAAATTGAGGGCTACATTTCCCAAATCAATGCCACTTTCAGCATGCCACACTCTCTCCTTTCAAAGGCGTGACAATTTTCAGGCCCGGTGTGGTGGCTCACGCCTGTAACCCAGCAGGTCGAGGCTGTGGAGTCTGTGAGTGTGCCACTGCACTCCAGCCTGGATGACAGAGTGAGACTCTGTGTCCAAAAACAAACAAACAAACAAAACAAACAGATATGAGAATTTTAAATTGGGACTTACTCAAGTAGAGAAAATTTCTGAACAGTATTCATCGAATGATCTGGACTTATGTAGGGTAGTAATGGTGGGATATGCCTCAGTCTCCTTGTGGATGCCTAATAGATGATCTATCTATTTATCAATCATATATGTGTGTGTGTGTGTGTGTGTGTATACACACACACATATGTGTATATATATATATATATATATATACACATTTTTTTTTTTGAGTTGGAGTCTTACTGTTGCCCAGGCTGGAGTGCAGTAACACACTCACAGCCACTGCAGCCTTGACCTGCTGGGCTCAGGTGATCTTTCTGCCTCAGGCTTCCAAGAAGCTGGAACCACAGGCATGTGCCACCACACCCAGCTAATTTTTTTATTTACTGTAGAGACAAGGTCTCACCAAGTTGCCCAGGCTGGTCTCAAACCCCTGGGCTCAGACAATCCTCTCAATTCTGCCTCCCAAAGTGCTGGGATTACAGGCGTGAGCCACATGCCCGGCTTGTATCAATATCTTTACAGCATGATTCTCTGTGATGCCCTCCTGCCTCCACTATCTTTTACTCATTCGTGAGAGTATGTATCTGATCCCTGGTAAGCCATGAAAACCTTATTCAGCTTCCAAAATCCACACTTCTCAGTCCCTTTTCTGAACTTCTTTTGTAATGCAAATAGACAAGGTTTTTGAATAATCAGTTGATTTTTTTTGATTTATTAATTAATATACCATGTTAGGTTGTCACCAGAATGGCCTGGACAACCATTTCTTAGTTCTTGTTTTTGCTGAAGTTAATGCCTAATCATGTGCTTGCTTAAGAATTGTGACCTGCACATAGCCACCCTTGCATAGAGTTTTCCAAACCCTTCTTCCAGGGAACAACTTTTGACCTTTGGTCTCTTTATTACAGACACAGCTGCTTAAGGAATGCCACCAATGGCTGCATGACCCCCTGCCCCATACCCCAAGAGATTCAGTCCTGCTGCAAGACTGGTGCAGACCACAGCAGGCCACCCCCAGTTACCTTTAGCTCATTAGCATATAATTTTAATGCCAAAACCTTTCCCCTTTAGGGAAATCACCACCGTTTTGCATACATATAATGTATGGAGAAGCATGTTCATGAACTGTGCCTGAATCTAGAATTCAACCTTTTTCATGCCTCCATACCTTCCCCATTCTGCACGCAGTTCCTTAAAACTCCCATCCCTTCCACAGCTAGGGGAGAAAGTGCCTTTAGCGCATAAACTCTGTGCTTTGGCTACTGAGTAAAACTTGACTGCCTTTCCATTTGGGTGTTCTTTACCTGTGGCTAGGACTTGAGGCAAAGACAGAAGAGTAATTCCTGTTTACTGCTCACCCAGAGCTCAGGGTCTGGCCGGGCAGGGGGAGTCAGGACAGCCCATGACCCAGGGATCATGGATGTTCTCTGTTGGTTCCCAGTTCCATGGATGTCCTAACGAGGGAAAGCCTGTTCTGCACAGGGTGTGAAGAATGTGAAAGACTCCAAACAATTTGGTTATATACTTATCCACAATGCTCTATAGTATTTTCTTTGCTTTACCTTTTAAATCCCAGTTAGGATGCTTCAAGCTGGGAAAAAGATTTTCAACCAGGGAAATGTGCCTGGCCTATTGGTAAGGGATAAGGCTGAGAGAGATTGTATTATTGGATATAGAATAAGAATTAGAATAAGCATCAGTCACCTGTGCTCTAAAACAGGCATGCTCAACCCATCTGGGGGCTGCATGTGGCCTAGAACAGCTAGTTATGTGGCCCCATAAAATCTTTTAACATCATGTGTTTTTTTAGCATTTATTTTCTTCATGACCCCATGTGTAAGTTCCATTGTTGAAGTTTGCAATCACACCTTATTTATGACATCACTTTTTGGCAGCACATACATCTGTGAGCAGCTGTTTTTAGTTACGAAGTACATGAAGAGTAAAATTCAAACAAACATTTCTGATCAGCACCTTGAGAACTCACTAAGGATTGTGACCACTTCCATTCAGCCAGATGTTGACAGATTAATTTTACAAAAGCAAGACCAAATTTCCCACTATTTTTATATTGTTCTCCTTTTTAAACTTTATAATAAAAATACAAAGATATAAAATAATTCTTGTTAGGTATACACACTGACTGTATTATATAATTTATGTGTGGTCCAAGACAACTCCTCTTTATTCGATGTGGCCCAGGGAAGCCAAAAATTTGGATATCCCTACTTTAAATGATGAACCTTCTGGGAGAGGAAAGATCAGACACAGCAAGATGCTGAGCTTTCTAAGAAAACTGCTTTGAAGAGAACAACATTTGTTTGGATGGGTAAGTCCCAACATATTTATGAAAATCATTAACTTTTTTCATATGACCTCAATTCTGTTCCAGACCCTCACATTTGAGGTTAGTGGTGGAATCAGAAGCGGGGCTGCGGGGGGGGTGTTGGGGGGGGTGGCGGTGGAGAACTACAAAACAGAAAATGCATAGTTCTTGACCTTTTACTTTTATTTTAATTGAAGAGATATAATTAAGTAGCAGTGAAAGGCAGGATACGGCTTAGGGCTATAAAGCCTGGGGAGCCTGTCTAAAGTGGGAAATCAACTTGGCATATTGGGGAAAGCTTCATGGAGAAGTTGAAAGTAATTGGATCTTGAAGAAGAGGTTGAATTCGACTGTTAGGAAGTCAGAGAAAGATATCAGAGACCATCCACACTTAACCAGCAGCGTTTGTAAGCAAAAACCTTGGGCAAATTCCAGTACAGCATGGAGACTTTTCCTTCCCCTCTGTTGACCTAAACGACACCCCTATGCTCATTAGCACCAGCTAAGTCAACCAGCCTAGCTATGTGGGACACAGAAGCTCCTGTCCCTGCGCTCAAAGTCTTTGCCATATAATTAGTCAGCAAATATGAGGATAAGAGAAGAAAGAAATTGCTTCTAAGGACAAAGCGACTTGAAGGGTGTAGGGAGAGTGCTATTTCAGGGACCAACATACTAAGTCTTTACCTAATCCTGTCTTCTATTTGTTAAGCAGATAGAGGCTTGGCTTCCAGTTGTAAATTGCCTGAAAGATGCTTCCTGTTGTCATTCTCTGCGGTTGGGCTCTAGCTCCTCTGTAAGGTTAAGAACAGCTGTTCATTTACCCTGACCACGTACTTGGAAAAGCAGCTGTAATTAATTTGGATAACTTTAATTGAGAAAAATGTTAGTCCAGCTTCAGAGGCTGCATGGTTTAGGAGAAAGAAGATGGATGGGCAGGGCATCCAGAAATGTGATTTGCCAGTGCCCAGTTGTGTGATTTAAGGCAAAGTTCTTAAACTTGGAATTTCTCCAGGCACAATGGGGATAGTAATATTTGCCTACTTATCTGCTGGGGCTATTGTAAGGGCAGAGTGTGGTCACATGTAAGAAAATATAGACACAGATAAAACACTATACATGCTTCAGAGAAGTGTAAACTTAATTGGACAAAGCATTGAAAAGGTGAGAAACATTCATTTTCTTTCTTGCCCATGGGTTTAAGGAGCAAGGGTGGATTAGGTGTATAGGAATATATCAAGATTTTTTCATTCATAACTATATATCTGAGATATCATAAGGAATGTTTCTATTTTCAACCTTGCCATAAGTATTTTGATATTTTCCATTTTGTAAAGTGACTAACCCTTATTGAGAAAGAAGATATATTGCATCCATAAACTGAAGTAAAGATTCTTCAAAAGCAACAGTGATGAGTATTTATTAAGCCTTGATGCATGCCCAGATTTGAGCCACACACTGAAATGTGCACAAAAAAGTTTTTTTTTAAAAGATAAAGAACAATAATGAATTACAATTTACACTCTAAACTTGCAAACACTTTTGCAAAACAATAGAAACAGTAACAATCATCTTACAAACTCTGTGCAATGCTTCTAATTCTTTTTGTTCCCTGTACTAAATTATATATACTAAAATTTTGTAACAGAGGTTGCTAGCCAAACTCTCCATAAATATTCAGCCAGGAAAAAAAATACAATGCTCCCTTTACTCTCTGTGGTAGCAAATTATTGTTTTTGGAGGATGCACAGGATATTTACAAACAAAGATGATTTGGAGACAAATAAGGTAAAATTGAGTTTACTAAGAAGGGGAAGAATATTATTAGATTGGTAGTTATGCAGAAAACTAATCTAGGGTATATAGTAAATAAATGGGGGCTAGACTGTCTTATTAGCTTCAGCTCTCATGCATAAATGGCAACTCCCCATTTTCTATGTGACAAGTTTAGAAGCTTGCAAAGGTGTTGAGCTTCTCTTGAACCCTCACATTTAAACATCCTTCCCTATACATGTCTTTGAATTATCATTAATAACAATTCTTACCTTTTTGTTTCTATTTCCTATGCCTTTTGATACCACATAGACTCTCTGGGTTTCAAGTTCTCTACCAATACCATTGAGATAATACCTTTTTATTTTTTTTTTGGCAAGAATGTACAAGAGATTATGTATATGAGTTTCTAGCTGTTCCTGACATTTCCTAAGCATATGTAGGCGTTCAAATATATTACTTGCCTTTTATTGTATCTTACACGCAAATGATTGAAATGGTTTCTTACAGCCCTGAATGGTAGCAGAATCTTCTAGTGTCAGGGAATCCTGGACCCACTCTCCAAGTTAACACTTTGCTCATATGACTTGCCTATTTAGACAGGTTTTCTGCCTTGCCTGCAGGATGAAAACCAATATTTTTTGAAGTCCTTCATAATGCAGCCTCAGCATATTTGGCCAACCTCAACCTTTATGAATCCTTTGGAAAAACTTCAGTTTTAGCAAGCCTGGATTATCTGCTTCATGCTTCTGCATGAAGTATATTATTGTTCTGCCACATTAAAAAAATAATGTCACACTTAGCCTCTGGCCTGGGGATGAATCTAGAATAGACACTCAATAATTATTTGCCAAATGGAATAGTGGACACATCAGCATCATTTTTTTTCATTATCCATTACTTTAAAAATGCTCAAATTCAAATTAAACATGTGTCAAGCAGTGTACCTGGTCCTTTAAAGAATTCTGCCACAAAAAAGAAAAAAAAAAAGGAAAGAATTCTATCCCTTGAGAGAATTACAATCCTACGAAGGAGGCAAGCCTAAGATAAATGTAACACACGTGAACTAGAAAACAATACAAATTAGCAGAATTTATGCATACATACACACATCAGGTACTATTGGGTGCCTAGCATGTTAACTTATGTAGACCAGCAATCACTACTCTGGGCATTCATACACTAAAGTGATGAAAAAGAGAATAAATCCTGGAGGAAAGATCAAGACTTTAAGAGAGTTTGTTAAATGTATAGATTTAAAGTTAAAAATAAGAATAAGTTAGAAGTAAAGAAAGCAAAGAGAAGGACTTTTATTCCAAGTACATACAATTCTTTCCATCTTTCAAAACATAACCCTAGTCCACACAAAACAAATATTTCCCCTGGATTACTGCATAGGCCTGACTTGTCTCCTGGCATCCACTGTTGATGTATCTGCAGTCTATTGTCTACACAACAGCCAGAGTGTTCTCTTCAAAAATGGAAAACCTAGCTCAACACCTTCTGCTGTTTTCTACCATGCCTGGAATGCAGCCCAAGCTCCTTGACTTGCAGACTCCCAGGACATATAGCTCAGGCCACCACTCCAACCTCATTCTCTTCCCTTCACCCATCCTTCCCTGTCCTCAGCCACATTCACCTGCTAGCTAGAGTGGAGCCATAAGGAACTCATTCTTACCCTAGGGCACAGCTGTTCCCTCTGCCCAAAATTCAATTCCCTAAGTCTCTTTCATTTAGCACAAATGAATGGTAACAGCTTCAGATAGGTCTCTCCTGATTACCAAGGCTGGTAAATTCCCTTCCTCCATGTCACTCTATATCTGCTTATCCTGTATTATCTTCTTCATAGCACTTTTTCATTTTTCACATTTCTTTTATTAACTTATTTATAAGTAAATTGCTAGTCTCTGCTACTAGAATGGAAACTATTTAAGGGTAAGAACTTTTTCTTCTCTGCTCACAGCTGTTTTCCTGGAACCTAGAAGATATCCTGCCTCACAGTAGGTGATAAGCATAAAGTAAATATTTGTGAACTCTTGTGGGCAAGTGTGTGTGTGTGTGTGTGTGTGTATCTGAGCTATAAGTAGAATGGAAAAAGGAAGGAAGTTGCAGAAGAGAAAGGAGGGTCTTTGGACAAGAAGATCATGAGGTGATCAAATTTGCTGAAAGGATGTAAGAGAATAAACATATATATTGTATACACAATAAGATGTTATAGGTATAATACATGCTACACACACACTCAGAAAAGTTGGGTTGAGATGGCTATTTACTGTAGCCAAAGACATTAGAGAGAGACAGCTCTGGGACCTACTACGGACAGGTTTGAATTTCGCTGGGGAATGATAGTATGTTTCAAAGTAAAGGATCATTTTGACTTCTCTGATATAAGAAAAAATGGAATTGAGAGAGTAGTTAAGGGACATTTTATTTTTATTTTATTCTAAAGGCAATATAAAATAATGATAAAGATCTCAAGCTCTAAAGTCAAGGAGTCCAGATAGAGAATCTTGCTCCTAACACTGCAAGTAAAGACAAGTTACTAAACCTCTTTAAGTCTCAGTATTAGTATATATTATATAGGTAGAAAAATAACATATACTGCATAGAGTGGCTGCAGGAATAAGATAATTAATGTGGAGTCTTAAACAGAGAGTCCAGCATTAATAAATGTTCAATAAGAGATGACTATTCTCATTATTTTTATATGATAACAGCAATTTTGAGGGCATCTGCTTTGGTAGATTCACTAAAATCAAAGCGTTTGAGCTAAGATCAATTAGGAATATTTTTCAGGAATTCAAATGTGGGGTTTAGAGTTTATTTGGGGTATTTGATATTGAAAATAAGTGATGAAACTTGGAGATCGTGTGAGATCAGAAACAACTGATTTCTATTTCGAGATTCAAATTGAAATTTGAAAACCTGATGTAAGGTCATTGAATGAAACAAATTTTGAGAGTATTCTTTGAACTATGAGTTACCATAAAAGTGTTAGTTATCACTATGTTACCTACTAAATTATGATCTTCTAGAAATAAGGAAGCACTTACATTTCCAAGTAAGAGTATATACCAAAAAAATATTGTCAAAGTCTTATTTCATGCACCATTCTGCTCTGAGGAACTGAGAGGTAATTCTTTCTCCCTCATCAGGTTCTAGAGGTTAGAGGAGATAGTCAAATTCCTTCATGCTCTTGCGTGATAGTCTTTTATTAGATCTTCAAATTCTAGTTCTTTCTTTTGACTAGGATTTACACTAGCCAAACAGAATAATTATATTGCTTATATAATTTTTACTTCAAATTTGACTTTTCCAAATGTGACCTTGTCATAATAAAAGAGATTAGGAGGATTTTATCTAAATTATCTGATAACTCAGATTTAAAAAATACATATTTCTATTTATCAAAGTAAATAATTGCTTTTTAGTAATGTGAATACAGAAATGTGCGGATATTTCTTTTTTAAAAAGTTAGGGTAAAAGGACAGTGCATTTAAGTGTGATTTTGACAAATTATTATCCCCTTGATTTCTGTCATAGTTATATAATTTTCAAAGAAAAATATGTAAGTCACAACAATCTTATAACATGGACATTATTTTTTAATCAGTTAGGATATATTAAGTTGTAGTAACAAGTAGTCCCTAGAATTTCAGTGTGTTAAATAATAGTAACTGTCTAGGACTAATGTTTAGGTTGGCAGGGTGGCTCTTTTCTACACAGTAATTCAGGAGTTCAGGTTGATGGCAGCTCTGACATCCTCAACCGGTGGCTGCTAAGATTATTCTAGCGTTGCCAATGACTGGAAGGTGGAAGAATGTGCAGGCAGTTTTCAATGACCAGGCATTAGTGTGGAGGTGGTACAGATGATCTCCATTCCCATTCCATTGGCTCGGATCTCAAATGACCACAGAGAACTGGAGGGGAAGTTTGGAAATGCAATTTACTTGTGTCTCCAGGAAGAAAAGGTAATGGATGGGTGAATTGCCAGTAGGCACAGCAATAGTCTTTTCTGTATTTATCAGCACATAATAATCACTAATGCTCAGTCAACTGTAAAGCTACTTACCTAACCAGTTTGACACATAGTTTCGTTTGGGATCTTGACAACATTTTTATTTGGCTTTTTTTTTTTTTCCATGACAGAACGTGAGCTGAAAGGATAAGACCTCTTGTGTCTCCTATGACACACTCCTCCAGAGAACAGATATTGAGAGTTAGATGAAGCCGGGCTCGGTGGCTCAGCCTGTCTCCCGCGCCTTTGG
>CAUYQG010261581.1:0-24278 GCA_963574415.1 Tarsius wallacei | reverse complement strand
ACACAATTTTTAATTAACAAATTCCAGCTTGTTTTGGGCCTCCCTCATATCTTCTGACAAAATCTTATTTCTCATTAGAGAACATCATTCCACAGGTGAAGGCGTGGAGAATAAACACAAAGCGGAAGCTAGGTACCTCTTGCTTTAAGAAGAAGCCGTGTTCACTTAAAAATTACAGAACATGTAACATTTGAAATAAAAACAAGTCTGAAATCGGACTTTCTGAAATTTTTCATTTTTTTAAGGTAGATGGAAACAAGAGTAGACATGGGAACACTATATTTTATCTTATTTTCTTTAAGTTGGTTTTTGTTTGGTTCTGTTTTGTTTGTTTGCCAATGGGTTCCTAGAATACTTACCTAAGGGAGAAGCCTGTATTACAGTGGCCTGCCCTCCAAGAGACAATAACCCTTTTTGGTTATGGTTGCCTTGATCAGGAATGCAAGCAATTGTGCATTCTGTCTATGACTGCAAATGTTCTTCCATGGGGAACATTAAAAATAAAGTATTTCTTGGGAGAATGACAATGAATTAATCTTGGCAACTAATACAAAAGACAACCATTCAAAGCCATTGTGTCATTACAAGCAAATAATACATCTACTTTTTGTCCAAGGATAGAACCACTTTTCCCATGTGGGTTGTAACACTGCAGGCAAGGGCACCGGCCTGGTGGATGCAGCCTTCCCTTGGAACTATAGGCCCAGAGGCACAGGACTCAGCATGGACCATGCTTTAGAGTGGCCAGGTATACCTCAGAGTGGGACACGTCTGGGTGGTAATCTCTAACAACCTGCACACCACAGTGACCCACAGGGCTCCTCGGACGTGTGAGATGCTCGTCTACTACATTTGCCATTTGATTCTCCCTTGATGGTCACGGGAATTGGAGAAGACAGCAATACAGACTTCATTTTTTATTCAGTACGCACTAATGACACATTTCCTATATGCCAGGCACCTCGTCAGGCGTTGGGACCGCATGCCTTCCTAGGGTCAGACCTGGGGAAAGGACACTCCACGGATGGGAACCATCTGCCTCCCAAGAGGGCAAGTCAGAACTACCATGGTGAAGGCCATCTCCAAGGCCACACACTTCCTGGGGCCGGTCCTGCCTTTCTCCAGTTAGAAATAAGTGCTGCAGCCAGTACACCAGTGCCGTTGCATTCCCTTACACCCCACAGGGGGGCTGTGATTTAAAAACAGAAACAGACTTTGAGGACTCTTGGTTACTGAAACGCTCGGAATCTGAGAAAAGACTGCAAATACTATCAACAGCTTACGTTACGGATTGATATCAAAATCCCGTGAACACAAAGTGACTGACTCTTCAGGTTAAAAGAAACCTATAGCAGTTCACCGTCTGCAACATCCATCCACCCTTGACTCCCGTCTGCCATGGGCAGCCGGCCCCTCCCCCCAGCTGCTCCTACCTGAGTGGCCTCACCCTTTTCCGAGCATCTCCGACTACTAGTATGTCCTCCACACGCGATAGCAAAAAGCATCTGACTAGCAGCACTCGTCCCTGCGTCGACAGAAGAGTTCAGTCTCTTTCCTGTAAGACAGTCCTTTGGACACGGAGTTTCTTCTGGATGATCTCACCTCCAAGCCAACTACTTTTAATAACAGCAGCCCACACCCCATACGGTGATCCTCCCCCATCCACGGGGGATATGTGCCCAGACTCCAGCGGATGCCTGAAACTGTGGACCGTGTGGAGCCCTGCTCCGTCAGATCGACACAAGACAGTCAATCTGATGACCAGAGAGTGCCACGTGAGCACAAGGAACAATGTCCACACGGGGAGGGAGGGAGCGGAGTGGGACGAGATTCCATCACGGTACTCAGAACGGCGCACACAGGAGCACTCACAACTTGTTTATTTCTGGATGTTTCCACTTAATACTTTTGGACCGAGGCTGAGCAAGGGTAACTGAAACTGTGATAAGCGAAGACAGCTAGAATCACAGTGATGTGACCTCAGGCTGTCAGGGAGAGGTAAGCGCATCAGTCCAGAGTCGCTGGTCCAAACATACATCTGATTCCATCCCTCTGCTCTTTGGAACCACCTCATGACTTTTTATTCAGTCCCCTAGAACAAAATGCCTTTTTTTTCTTTCTTTGAGTTGGAGTCCCACTGTGTCTCCCAGGTTGGAGTATAGTGGCATGATCATGGCTAGTGCAGCCTCAACCTGCCAGACTCAGATACTCCTTCTGCCCAAGCCTTCCAAGTAGCTGGAATTACAGGCGCCTGCCACCATACCTGGTTAATTTTTTTGATTTATTGTAGAGATGAGGTCTCATCAAGTTGCCCAGGCTGGTATCAAACCCCTGGATTCAGGCAATCATCCCCCCTCGGTCTCCCAAAGTGCTGGGATGACAGGCGGGAGTCACCGCACTCAGCAAAGCTCATCTCTTCATGGTCTTCCTGCCTGGAGGTGATGTGGCCTTGTCCCCTCTCAAGCCCCATGCCCACCTGTTTGCCGCCCATGCCCACTCTGTCTTGCGATCCACAGGCCGCTCTCGCTTGGCCCTTCTGATTTGGCATACCCCCACCAGCACGCCTTCCCTGCTTACAAGCTAGGTGGCTCTCTAGTCACCCGTCCCGCCACTATTTAGTGGTTTTCCTTTCCTTCTGCTCGTTGCTTTTGTTTCTTTTGTGACTTCTAAGATGTTTTACTTTCTTCAAAGCACATCTCTTGGCCTCGCCTTCCGTTTGCTTGTTGGTTGCTTGCCTCATCTCTGGGAGCCTATGAGAACCAGGACTGACACTCTCTTATTCAGAGCGACACACCCCAGGCCCTGCCACATGGGGCCTGGGGTCTCAGAGGGGCTCAGCAAACGCCCATGGGGTGGACAAGGATGCTCACCACATGCTTCCAGCTCTATCGTTCCTTTGTAGACGGGACCAGAGGCACATTCCATGCAGCACCACAAGATCAGCCACCTGAATGACAGCAGTCTACTGTATTAGGAAGCATCGTCATGTTGTCATGCTTGCATGCCAGCTCTGAAACTTATGTTCAGTGGATGGCAACCTAGAACTGCAAATGCAAGGACCTGGAATACTTGGTATGCAATTGCTACAAGCTTAGAGGAGACAGAGCTAAAACAAGGGAGTGAGTAAATCCAGGGCAGCGATCTACGTGCTGACCCTACCTATCACCATTAATAAATTCCCTCTAAATTAGGAACCTGAACAAGCGAATAAGCTCTCTCCCTCCACCAAAATAAATGAAACCTTCCTAGCAGAAAGCCTAAAACAGTATGGAGACTGGAGGGGAAACAAAGGAAGCGCTGTGTTTTGTTCCATGATAATATATTATCTCATTATTCTGGCAGTAAGGGTGGTTTCAAGTCACATGACTTACAAAAATAAAATAATGACAATGAAAAATACATTTGCATAGTGTTCTCTAATATCCTTTCATTTACCCTCATAACAATGCTGGTGAGTAAGGAGAGAAGTTATTACGTCCCCCACTTTAAAAATTAGACAATTTAGGTGAATAAAATTCAACCTGAAAGCAAACCATTAGCTTGTTCTTATACTACTATAAAATGGGATGTAGCAAACATCGGTGCAGTACATTCAATTTTACTCCTTGTTTCTTAAGAAAGAAGTCACAGACTTAGAAATTGGGAAGGTGAAGCATTCGATCTCTACATATGTAAAAATGATCATATCTAAGAACAACATTTAAGTCTAGAAAGCCGTGAAGAATATGAGTAAGGGAACATGGAAATACTCAGCAAATCCAAAAATATTAATATTAAAGGAGAACATTTAAAGCCTGAATAAAATACCTCTAGGATAAAAGGAAAAAAGTCTATTTCATTATGCAACAATACAAAAGTGCATGAGAGCTGGCTATTCCAAGGAACTAATAGCTCATAAATGCTGAGACAGATTGAAGAATTGAGCAACTGCTGAGCCTGGTCTTGTGGCCTAACTTTAATATCAGAAAACAAACCAACTGTGATCCAGTGCCCCGGAGTTCACTGGTGGCAAAGGTTTGAACTGTTCTAGAATTCAAGTCTCCCGGCACCATCTTCATCAACTATGTTATGAAGGCCGAAGCATTTCCCTAAGAGACAATGCAAAGATTCCCTTCTTTTTTTTTAACTTTTAATTTTTCTATTTTAAAGATGTAGGGTAAAATTCAGGGTTAAGTATACAAATGTTCACTATGCAGGTACCCTTGTTGATGAGGTGTTCCGCTCTTAAAACTCATGATGTGTGAACCCACAAAAGGAAATTAAAGGAAGCAGAGGATATACTGTCAAGATGGCTACTGCTTCCTGGAATTTTCCCTAATGAGTTCACATAATTAATGACTGAGTTAGAATTCAGGCCTCAGAATCTGAGCACAGAAGCTTACCCTGGAAACTGAATTTGTGGTGGCTAGTGTGTGTGAGTGTGTCTGTGTGAGTGTATTTGTGAGTGCATGAGAGTGTGTCAGTGTGAGTGTGTGAGTATAGGTGTGTGTGTGTAAATGGGAATGTGAGAATATGGGAATGTGTGTGTTTAAATGTCAGATATGAGTGTGTGTCAGTGTAAGAACATGAGTGTGAGTGTGCATCAGTGTATAAGTGTGTGAGTGAGTGTGTATGAGTGTGAGTGCATGAGTGTGTGTGTAAGCGTGCGTGGGAGTATGTGTAAGTGTGAGTGTATATTTGTGTGTGAATGAGTGTGTGAGTATGAGTTTGTGATCGCTGAGTTTATGGGAGTGTGTTTGTGAGTGAGCTTGTGTGAGAGCATGTGTGTGCATGTGTATGAGTATGAGTGTGTGAGTGTGTGTAAATGTGAGTGCAAGTGTGTGAATGTGTATATAAGTTTAAGTGTGAGTGTGTGAGAGTGTGATTGTGTATGAGTGTGTGAGTGTATGTGAGTATAAGTGTGTGTGTGAGCATGTGTGTGTGCATGTGGCAGCCAGTGTGTGTGTGTGTGTGTGTGTGTGAATGTATGTCCATGTAAGTGTGTAACTGGGAGAGTATATGTAAGTGTATGAGTGTGTATGTGTGTCCACGTGAGTGTGGAGTGTGTGTGTGTGCAAGTGTGAGAATATGAATGTGTGAGCGTGTGTCAGTGGACAAGTGTGTGAATATAAGCGTGTGTGTGTGAGTGAATGTATAAGTGTGACTGAGTGTGTTTGAATGTGAGTGCATGAATGTGTGTGATTGTGTGTGCGTGAGCTTGTGTGAATATGTGTGAATATGAGTGTGAATATGTGTGAACGTATATATGTGTGAATGTGTAAACATGTGTATGTGTGAGCGTATGTGAGTGTGTGTAAGTGTGTGAGTGTGAACAAGCATGTGTGAGAATGTGTGTGCATGTGTATGATTGTGAGTGTGAGTGTTTATGAGCGTATGCATATGAATGGGATAGTGTGTGAGTGTGCATATGAGTGGGTAAGTGTGTGTGTGTGAGAGAGAGTGTGTGTGAGTGTATGAGTGTGAATGCGTGTGTGTTGGCACAGTCATATTCCAAGATGGTTGGAATAACTGACATCATTTGCAGTTTTCACGTTGACACTCGGGTTTGGACTTTCCCCTCAAGTCCGCCTTCCTCTTCCCGCCCCTCACTCTGCCGGGCCCAACCGCCAAGTGCCGGCCCACGGCCCGCCCAGGGCCCCCACAGTTCCTCTCGCAGCCCGAACCACACGCTGATCTCCAGGCCCACCCCGATGGTGCACAGCAAGCCAGGATCCCCAGCCTGGCCTGGGCCCTTTGAGAATCTTCACTGAGAGAAGTGTTCCTGCTTGGGATGGAGGAGACTGCCTCAGGGGTCAGATGGGGCTGAGCTAAATGCCCCCAACATGCGAGGACTGGCTGGAAGGAAACTGTGTCCAGCTAACGTGGAAGCCTGGGTTGGAAGTATCGGCTCCTCCCCAGTTTCACGTTGAGGCAGCGCCAAGGAAGCACGAGCCTCTTCCCACGGCCACTCAGAGGCCATTCTCCTGGGGAGATTCTCAGGAGACACTTCCAGCAGCCTACGCTTCCCTCACGGGGCACGCTTTCCCAAGGCACCAACCTGCTTTCTAAAACTACATATTTGGGAAGCAATTAGCTGTCAAATATGTCCACAGGTCCAATAAATGGGGCCTCGTTTTTTTATTTCTTTCTAGATAGTTGGTCCACGTTGACCAGGAATCTCATGGACACGTCCCATCACTACCTTGGATAATTGAGGAAGCACTCCTTTTTCTTGAAAGCAAATATTGACAGAGCAATTATGAAAAACTATAACAAATTCCTTGCATTTAAAGAGGGCTTTACAGTGTGCAACAGGATGTAACATAAGGTTCTATACCAATGAGCACCTTGGAGAAAATGCCTGTTTCCAGATATGCTTCTTCAGGAGCAGCTAAGGTTGCTGTCTCAAATCACAGAGGGATGGCGCCCTTCACAAGGTGACTGTCCTTCTAATAAAGAGCCACATGCCCCTACTGTCGCATGTGTGTCTCCGCTGCTCTGCATGCGAGCACCCCGGGCAAGTGTGTCGTTGTGTATCAGTGACTTTGTGTTCGGTTTCAAAAATTACAGAAAATAACTTTATCCAGTTTTCTCAATAGTACTCTAAAACCAGCTGCAATACAAGGAAATTCATCAATGTTTTTTCTGATACATACTTTAACATTACTCTCTTGTTAAATAATCAAAGGTACTTAAATATTCCCCTTAATTGCCTTTATTCTTTAAATTGTCTAGTATTGATTTTATGTAACTAGAGCTTACTTTGGCATAAAGCAGCTACTTCGTAGCATGGTGTAATGTCCTATCTGATCAACATGTAGGAGGAGCTGCCTTTAATTAAAAGCAAGAAAAAAAGAAGCAGATAAAAAAAAATTGGTGGTGAGGAAATTCTAATAGAAACAGGGCAATTCTCATTGCAGAGCTGCGACATAGGGCTTCTCCCCGTATGTTCATGGTCCTTGTTCCCACGGTTGATTAACGACCACTGCACAATCGTGTCTGACAGTCCCCCATAGAGAGGCCTCGTTTTTCCTGATATGGAAACTCTGGGAAAGGCAGCCCCATCCAATCTGGCCCCGGACATCATGTGCCTCGCTCCTGCACTGTGAACTGAGATGGCCCGGCCGGCAGCTGCAGAAGGCGGGCGCAAAGCGTGGGGAGTTTATGGGTTTTTCTCAAGGACAAAAAAGGGAAGCAAAAACAGAATTGAGTCAAAACCATTACCATCTGTTCAGCTAAACAATGCAAAAAACAAAGCAAATCTATTTTAATACTTGAAACAACAGTTTGTATTCAAGGTTCTGTTTGTGTGAGCTTATATTTGATGAGTCATATTAAAAGTCCTTCATAAGGAAAATGTCCTTACTTTCTTAAGAGATGGAGTACCACATTCTAAAATCATTTCCAAGTTTAAGTAAAAGAATCTATTTCTTCCTCATAAACAAACCTGCTCTCATAACTAGTGGAAAGATTTCCTATAAATCCAAATTTACTTTGAAACCATCAAACAAGACTTGGAAACTGGCAACACTTAATAACGTCACCACGTTTCATTCATTACTCACTCTGTGCAGTGCTCGATGCATATTAAGCCTCAAGGGCAGGAATTTCTTGTAATTTTACAGCTCTTATGAATATAATTCTGATAAATTAGGGACTCTCGAGCATTCCAGAATGATGATTGAATTTGGGAGGATTCTTAAAATGAAGAAATAAGAACTAAAATTTTTATTGCAAACTGCAATTTCGCCATGCCCGGTCCACACTTGTGCATCTCAGCACCTCATCTGAGTTATGTGAATGCTCTGAACAACTTTCTGAATGACCATTCTCATCGCAAAAGCGCCTTTGTTTTTCATGGAAGGAAATTCATTTTCTCAACATTTTTAGGTTTTGAAATCACCTACTACTTCTTCTTATGAGATTTCTGGCTCCAATTCTAGACAAGTGTTTTGAATTAGCACTTAGAATTTCATTATGACTCTGTTGCATTCATCATTAAGTCGACCAGTAGACCAGGAAGCATTTAATGACCATGCAAGTAAATGTTTCTGTCCTTTTAAAGAGACTTAAGAAGCTGGTTCTCCATGTTCAAAATACTCCCACTCAATTCCAAGAGCTGAAGATCAAGGCTTTACCTCGTAGACTCTTTCGGCAAAGAGAGTTCCATCATAAGACATTGCATCGTTTCATGATTCAGTGAAAATTTCTCTGTGGAGCTTTATATGAACGTGCTGCAAGATCCACTACCATGCTTTCAACAGAAGAACTTCAGGGTGCCAATCACTCCTTCCTATTCTGGAATCACTTGCTGATGACTAAGATGTAGCCATCAACTAGTCAGTGCCACTGTGCCAGATTGGGGACATGGGGACACAGCCATTCAAAACTCAGTGACACCGGTTTTCAATTGCTAAAAATAGTGCATTTTAATAACTCACAGTTCTGAGTCAAGGCTCTAATCTATAAAACATAAACAAAGTTATATCTTTCCCCCTCTTTCTCTTTGACAGCTGAAAAGCTGCTCAATTTTTCTCAAACAATCTCTCCACTCTCAATCTTCCAAACAAGACCCTTCCACAGAAGACACTTGAAACTGTTATTGAAATTCACATAAGTGCTTCTTGGAAGCCTTAATCTCATGTGATACTTTCTTAACCTTTAATATTTAAGGTATACCCTAAAGGCAGGCTCTTAAATTACATTTAAGGTCTGGGACCCCAAAATGAACACAATAAGCCACTATTTTCTGGTCAAGGTCAAATTCCTTGTTATCTAGTTATAACCAGGCTAATGTCTGCAACTTAGGTGGTGTGTGTCTTCACCTATTCACTCAACCATCAGGTGGCAAGCTACTTCTGGGAAGGGTACCATGGAGCAGCAGGAGAGATGGATGTCCTTTAGAAAAATGTTATAACATTCACTGAAAAAGGAAAGAAAGCACATCCCTGAGAGATGAAACTTGCAGGGAAATAGTGACAGGCAAGGCTGTCCCTCTGTTCTGGAAGCCTCTACAGAAATTCCAAATGAAACTTGAACTATGCGGGCAGTCTTACCCTTCCCAGGTGACATTTTAGCCTCTCTTGGGGGTTCCATAGTTCTACCTGGTTACCTCTGGTCCATAATTATCAGAAAGGAATATTTCATTATTTCCATTATTGTCCTTAGTCAACATACAACAATCCTTTGGATAATTCCTCCACTAACTTTTTAATTGATTGTTCAAATAAAATAAAATCTGCAACCCCCAATTTATTATAAATACTTTTAAAATATTGTATGTATCATTTCAGTACATTTTAAACTATATCTGAAACACGTACAGTTAAAAAATGCAAATATATTGCAATTAAGGAGAACATGTTGAAACAATAAAGTGTGGAGGCAAGTTAAGTTATCCATTTGTTCAGAAATAATTATCTTACTGGCTTAAATTCTTTCAATACAATTTGCTTTTACAATAGAATTACAAATTGCAGCATCAGATTTGGAAAGTGGGTATATCTCACAGTCACGTGCTTGGCTAGAAATTGGCCTCAACTTTAAGAGCGTATAGAAAAGGATTTTAGGATAAAGCCTACAGGAACCCAGAGCTCGCAGTTCAACCCAAAGCTTGTCTACAGGTGGAGCCCACGCAGTGCAGGAAGGGACCATCAGCTCCGGTAAAATGGGTTTTTGGATGTGGCATCTACTTAGTGGTCATGCTGTCTGCTGGACAGACCCCAAGAAGTCCCCTTAATCAGTGTACAAGAAGAGCCCCAGGCCAGCTCCAAGAGCTTGCTCCATCGGGCTACGCTCTGGATGGTTCAAAAGGCCCTCTCCTCTCTTGTCCTGCCAACAAAAAGTTCCTCTGAAAAAAGTACTTATGGAATAATTTATAAATTCAGCGCAGCCTCGTAGAGCATTTCTGATCATCAAATGCATCGCATCACTTGCGAGCTGGTAGGTTTACTTGCAAATGAAGGTTCAGAAGTTTCCTCACTCAGCAATTAGGTGATAAGGAAGGCACATAAAGAAAAATCCTCTGCCCTCCATGTTCTAGGAAATGTGCAAACATATCCAGTCATCTCAAGTCACCAATAGACCAAAGGGCCTTCTTCTTGTATCAAATGACGACGTGTTTACATCAAGTCCAGTCATGGGTGTAATCGTCACATTGGAGGCAGTAAAGAACACTGTTTTCTCTGGACCCTGTTTTGTTAAATTACATTCTATTATTTTTATCCTAATAGTCAAAACTAAGATAAAAATCATACAAAACAGCACTTAACTGAGCGATGCTCAATTCCTTTTTTTCACTAAATCAGAGTTTCTCAACCTCAACACTGTCACCATCTGGGGCCACACTATTCTTTCCTGGACCTGTCCCGTGCATAGCCAGAGGTGTGGCAGCCTTCTTGGCCTCTAACTGGAAGATGCCAGTAGCACCCAGTCTCCCAAATATGGCAATCAACATTGTCTCCAGAAATCACCACTTGCCCCTCAGGAATGGGGGAAGCAAAACTGCCCCTCGCTGAGATCACCGTGCTCACTGGACGACAGCCGTGTCTAATGGAGGCCTGGATGCTTGGGACTGATGATCAATGCGGCAGAGGGAGTTGGGATAGAGAGAAATGATTATAATTAGGTGAACGAGCACTAGTTTCTCTTAGCAAGTTATATGGAAATACCAAAACCAAAGAGCTGAAAGCCGCTGACCAGCACAGGGAAGGAAGCGTGTCCAAGCCCAATAGGGGACACGTACACAAGCCTTCCATGCCAGCGGACCCTGGGGTCTGGGTCCAGCTCTACCCCAATGGGCCAGAACCTCAAGCACACATGTCTTTTTTCTTTTTCCTTGTTAGATTAGAAAATATGGTTTACTCAGAAAGAAAATTAGAGAGAGGGAGAGAGAGGAGGTTCACCTTCCCAAGGTAGAGGAGAGAACCAAAGCTTAGGAAGCATGGTAGCCACCATAGCTGAAAGAGTACAACATGGCCACACCAGAGCTCAGCAAGGCAATGACCAAGATTATATTTCATTGTCTCTAAGCTTCGGTTTTCTCCCTGATGAGAGAAGGGATTCAAGCTCCAAGGCTGTCAGAGAGGTGAGTTGTAAATAGTGTAACCATCAAGCAGAAAGCCAGTGGGCCCTTACAAATGACAAACTTATTTTTTAAATATAAGTCCCATTAGAAAGGAATTGCTGTATGTGGTAGTTGAGTGGACTCTGGGTCTGGAAACCGGGATTTAAATCTCTCTTTATCACTTAAATGTGGCCCTAAATTCTTCACTTGCAAAACAGGGGGGACAAAGTGCCACTTTCCCAGGGAAATCGTGACAAGTAAATGTGTCACTTCCAGCTCAAGCGCTTGTAAACACTAGCCATCACTCGCATGACTAACACATTTGAAGATGCACATTTTTTCATATTTTAACATCCAGAAATTGGAAATAATGTTGCACAGATGGTGCAGCACAGTGGGCTTGGTCACTCTTTTCTCCTTACCTGAAAGAAAAAGTACTGTTAGAGCTACAGTTCGTTATTCCTTGGACTCAAAAACATAAAATACAGCAGTATTTACAAATTATTAAGACAAACTAATTATATCATGATTAGTACAAATTACCAGACTGAACCATGCAGCATTTGGATGCTCTCCTTATTAAGCACAGCATCTTGCAGCCAGGCGCCTGAGTTGTAAACCTCAGTACGACCCTCAGTCTCTCTTTCCCATGAGCCCTGACATAAGCCCATTTCTAGTAAGAAAAGGTGTGCTTTGTATCACCACCTGCATGCCTATCTGTGTCAGTATCACAGGAAACACCTCATGTATTCCCCAGCCCCTGCCAACACCCTCCGCCCGGCATGCCCACCTCCCTCATCCAACTTCCTCCATTCACGCTGGCCCCCCCTCACCCCCCATGGAAAGAGAAGAATCCACTTTCTAACGGGAGACACAGCTATGCTTCCCTCTGGCTGTGGTGGGATGCCCCTAGTAGTGTGCTCCAAGGAAATTTCTCCCTTGGATTGAAGACGCACACAACAGCACCTCAGGTGACATTTGTGACCTTGGTGCCCCTGGGCTCCAGGCTAAGGGGAGCTCCAGCTGTCACCCATACTTTCAAAAGCTACTGCCTCCTGCATCCTCCCGCTGAAATCACCTGCAGCTCTTTGTATGGAAATCCTCTTTTCCCTGCAGACTGGTCTCTAGAGTCACGTGGGCGTAGGATGTTTGTCATTTCCTGGAACCCCAGGGAGTCCTGAACACCATCGTTTTGATGCAGTTTGCCTTATTAAGTCATGTGATGCCCGTCTCACACCCCTGCTGGAATCCTGAAGAACAGACTCACGTTATACTCTTTGGAATGCCAATTTGATATCTGTTGTATCAATTCGAGCAGCAGAAATATTCAATAAATGTGACTGTTTTTGAAATAATTCTTGAAATAAAATATTTTGTTAGTCTAAATTGGTGATTTTTTATTTTTCCTTGTAGAGAAACTGACTCTGAGTGTGTGTGTGTGTGTGTGTGTGTATATATATAATATTTATAAAATTTTGTTCATGATGAGGGTAAAAAGATTTTCTTTCTCTTTCTTTTAAAAAAATCTCTTAAATAAGATGACAAACCTGGTTTACTTGTTTATTTCTGTTATTTGTGCTGTAAATATTTAACAAACTGTTCAAAAATGTAGGCTAATGATTAGGACGTTTTCATCAAATTTTCATACAAGTGTCATTTGTTGGATGAACAGCTGATGCAAAACACCCAACCAGGCATTCTTCACAAGGTCTCAATGTCTATCCACCTGATGAAAAGAGTTGAGGGAGTTGAGTTGATCCTTTAGTAATTGTAACGTCATGCTCATAAGAATAATTTGCAGAATTTCTGTGTTGAAATGATGTCAGGGTGCTGCCCACAGATCTACAGGACAAATCACCTTCTCTAATGGGGCTTCCAGTTTCTGGCAAAGATTCATCATGCCCCATGCTAACACACTACCTCCAAAGGCGATCTTTTAATGTCAAGCTCCAGTAGGTTAGTGCTATGTAACAACTAAGGTGAACTTCCTGACAACTGACTTTACTTTAGTGGAGCAGAATCACCCTAAAACAGGGGTCCCCAAACCCCAGGCCAGGGACTGGTACTGGTCTGTGGTCTGTTAGCAACCGGGTTACACAGCAGAAGGTGAGTGAGTGAAGCCTCATCTGTGTTTATAGCCGCTCCCCATCCCTGGCGTGCCCACCCGAGCTCCGCCTTCTGTCAGAACAGCAGTGGCAATAGATTCTCATAGGAGCAAGAACCCTATTGTGAACTGCACATGTGAAGGATCTAGAGTGCATGCTCTAGAGAATCTAGTGCCTGATGATCTGAGATGGAGCTCAAAAGTATGTTTGTGACAACTTCACATCTCCATGCCTTCTGGAATAAAATCAAGGTGGAATATCCTGAGATTGCCACAAAAACACCGAAAAGGCTGCTTCTGTTTCCAACATCCTGTCTTTGTGAAGTAGGGCCTTCTGCAGTGATGGCAACCAAAATGAGATGACAGAGCAGACTGGACATAAGCAACTCGGTTCGGATGTCACAGTCTCCATCACCCCCAGATGGGACTATCTAGTTGCAGGAGAACAAGCTCAGGGCTCCCACTGATTCTGCATTGTGGTGAGTTGCATAATTACTTCATTATATATTACAATGTGATAAAAATATAAATAAAATGCAATGCATTTGAATCATACCAAAACCATCCCCTTCACCTAATCTGTGGAAAAATTACCTTCCCTGATGCCAAAAAGGTTGGGAACTGCTGCCCTGAAGGACTCTGGGAGAATTTACTCTCCTGCCTCTTGTCTTTGGTGTTGTATCTTCCTCAGACACTAGGAGTATTCCACATCCATTGTGTCGTGGTAATACTGAGTCTTTCTTCACTGTTTTCTCCCTTATCTTTCAATTCATATCATATTCAATTAGCATGAATAACTGAAACAAACAGCAACTTTTTCTGAAGAATCATGGTAAACATTTTTAAAGAAACAAAACAAAGTATTCATTAGGTATTTCTTCTAGAACTCAGCCCTGCCTACCAATGCATAAGTGTCCACAGAATTGTTGATAATGAAACATCATCAGGAAAATAACAAGCCATTCTCTTCGTGAATTTTGCCTGGCCTGAGAACTCTGCTAGGCAGAGACTGTGAGCAGATGAGTTAAACTGTCAATGCCACAGAAGAGTTCAGAGTTCCAGAATCATAGTCTTCCTGGGTATCAACAGGGGTCTGTTTTAAGGCCACCCCTGTTTCCTGCCTCTCACAACAGTTCCCAAACCCAAGGATGCTCAAGTCCCTGGCATAATATGAGGCAGCATCTGATATAACCTACACACATCCTTCTGTGTACCTTAAACCATCTCTGTGTTACTTATGATACCAAATACAATGTAAATGCCACATCATGGCTGTTACACTGTATTTTGTTTTTTTTTAAATATTGTTGATGACAGTTTGTCAGATCAGCAGAACCCACAGGCAGGGAGCCTGGGTACACTCTCCTCCTATTGCTTGCTACTTCCTGAACTTCTGGCATCTTTCCAGTGACATTATCTTCCTTTCCTGATACAGTGTTGAGAATAAAACAAGATCATAATAAGTTAAAATATTCAGTGAGAAAAAAATAGAGTTGGTGTACGTGGGCAGTAGGAAATAATGATAATTTAAAGGAAATGAAACAATATATTTATCTGATATGATATAATGGATTATATGTTGCTTATGGTAAGTGCCCTTATAATAAAAAATGTACAATCTTTAATATGCACTTTTTATTCAGACGTATTTTGTGGCCATAGTATACAAGTTATAGTTCCAGGCAAACATACACTAGGCTGCCTCTTCCTAATCTTCACTCCAAATGAAAAATGGAGAGAAGCTGTACCCACCCAGGCCTCTAGCAGTGGCTGAGGATACGGACTACAGAGCCAGACGTCTCAGCACCCTTGGCAGGAGGTGATTTCGGCACACGCACCTTCTTTGTGTGTCCATTTTCACTTTCTGATGAGGCTTAATAACAAGATTTCCATCATAGGATTGTTCCAAAGCTCAGTGAGTATCTGTGTAAAGTGCTCAGCACAGTTCTAGGGTTAGCACCATATAAACAACATTTACCAATTCTACATTTATGGAAAGGAAAATGAAACAAAAAACAACTCTGTTGAATCAATATTGGTCTTCTACTGTAAAAAGTTTTGGCAAGTATTCAGGGTCTAACAATTCTAAATTTAAAAGTGCCTGTATACACAGAAGTTTGACAAGATGTGGCTATTCATAGCTAGGGGTTGTCATTGGATAACAGGCATATGGGTAATTTTATTTTCTTTTTTAGGCCCATCCTTTTCAATTTTCTGGGGTTTTTTTTTCCTATTAAAAAAGTATGACCATCCTTTCTGATTCTTTAGAGCTGTGGCCATAGCATCACACCATCTCAGAACTTAAAGCCACCAGACACCATCTGACCTGATGCAGACATCTGCAGACATGGGCCCTGGCTCAGATGTGTTACAGACTTGCTTGGGATGACACAAAGGATTCTAGGAGAGGTGGGGCAGACACACAGGTCTCTTAAATTCCAGTTTACCTTTTGGCCTTACGTCACAATTCCACTTATGGAGAATGATGACAAAGACAAATATCAGTCTGCCATGTATTTGAACTAAAGTCTCTAGGGTGATTACAGACCCCTCAGCTGATTTTAACCATGGATTGTCTTATGAACGTGAGGATTTGTGCTAATAAGGTTCATTGAACGACTTTTCCTTTCTGCATCTGTTTGCAGTTGAGGTGAAGACCTAGGCATGTGGGAGAGGGTCTCTAATGGCAGACCACCCTCCCCCCTGTGGTCTGGTGAGGCCTGGCCTCCCGGTAAGCATCTGGCCTGGCCTGTAGTGCAGCTCTGCCCTGCCGACCCCATCTGAGTGGGCTAACAGGCCACACTCTGATGGAAGAAGCACCTACTGGGGCTTCTCTTCTGGACACCAGCCACGTGCCAGTGACAGGTGGCACTCAGACAGTCCCTTTGCTCTGAAAACTGGCCCCTGATCTTGGCTCTGCCACATACAGCACGAGAACTGTCAGTTAACACACAGCAGAGCGTCCCTGCCTTCAAGGCATTTCGTATTCCGAGTGTGTCCCTGCTTGTTAGCTGGCCACTGGCTGGGACCCAAATGGACACTGTTCCAGCATTGTCCCTATGCTGCAACTCTCAGCAGATGGGCCAGGGTGGTCACAGGACCAGGTGACGTGCACTCCCCACCCTAGGGGGAAACGCTCGTGCTAACAGCAACTATTAGCACCTATTTGATGAAAACAGAATAAACAACCCTCCTTGGACCCCTCTGAGAGTTGCCAATTAATCCTGTTTGTAAATAAAATCTACATTTTCAGTTTCCAAGATTGTAAGCTTAAACAGTCTCAAGTTTAAATATTCAATACACCAAGATATTTATGTGTGGCTTATGGAATTAGTCTAAAAGTTACCCTTAATGCTAATGTTGTATAATAGGTCTACATAGTTATTCACAATATAGTATTTCTAACTGATTGTCTCAAGTTGCATCTAAAATATAAAATTTGTAGATGACTCAAGTCCACACACAGTTAATAATCACATAATGATGGCACCCCCTAATCTCAAATACAGACTAATATGTGACCTGAAAATAACTTCCTCAACCTTCCGTTTTCATGTCCCTCAAATGGAACTATTTTGCTGTGACGCTGTTCTTTGAAGTAATGAAATCAATGTCTGTAAATGCATTTATTACAGTTCGAGGCACATGGTAGGTCCTCAAAGATTCTTGATCTGATCATCACTGTCTTCCCAGCCATGGTGTTATTCCTATCACCAGCAGACACACGTTTCAGCATGATGTGTGACTGGTGAGGTCCCCACCCGACATCTGGCTGCACAGGGCTGGGGCCAAACCTGGAGGGTGCTGAGTCTGCCGGGGGGTGGAAATAGATGGCAACTTTCAGGCATGGCAAAGTGGCTGACAAAATTTATAAAAGAATCTATATAACTTAAAAGCTCAAGTGATAGCTATTAAATAAGTAACAGTCTATGCGTTTCTGTGGAAACCATATGGTAAAAGAGAATGTGTATTTATTACATACAAATTATGTAATTCATATATTTCACCATTATATTTTTTTCCTTGTCATTATCTGTAAAACTAGCAAATGCCACCAATCAGGTCGACTTAGCAAGCCAGGGCACACTATGCGTGCACCCACCTTGCAGGTGGACAGGGATGTGCAACAGTGGCATCATTTGGACAACCCCTGAGTTAGAACCCCTGGCAGAAATCTGCACCCTGCAAAAGGAGTCCAAGCAAAGGTCTGTAATCTGTTCCACCACATTGTGGATCCGCATTTTTCAAGATGTAAAACAAGAGTTTAAACAGCTTCTCCAAGACCACACTCCCAGTCAGTGCTGGAGAAACCTATCAGACATCCCTTCCCGAAAATGGGAGTGTGATGAACAAGTAATCAAGACGCAGCCGATCAAGGCCTCAAGTCTCAAGTCCCTGGCAATGGCCTATATGTTGTTTGCCATTGCCATTTGTGTTGAAAGATCCCACAGCCACTGCCCACACCGTGTCTCATTCCTTCCGTCAGCAATGGCTGAGACGTCTATCTAGTGCAGAACACAGGCTAGCCTCAGTGGCTCAGTCTGTCATCCCAGCACTTTGGGAAGCTGAGACGTGTGGATTGTCTGAGCCTGTAGGTTCAAGATCAGCCCAGGCAACTTGGCGAGCCCTCATCTCTACAAATAAAAATCAGAAATTAGCCAGGCATGGTAGAGCACGCCTGTTGTTCCAGCTCCTTGGAAGGCTGAGGCAGAAGGATCACTGGAGCCCAGTCTGGGCAACAGAGTGAGACTCCAACTCAAAACAAACAAAAAAGAAATCACAGAGCTGGACCTTCACACTTTCCTTTCTGTCTCTAAGGACAGTCTCCCTTTCAGTGTCACTGATGATGTTCTGTACACATTGGTTTTCTCCTGCTCTCCATTGCGCCTTGTTTTTCTAACCACTTGGCCCACCACCCTCCAGCAGCTGGAGACCAGATATCACACACGCGTGAGGACACTGGCAGTGGGGGCCGCCCCTCCACGCAAGCAGGGCACCTGTTCAGAGCTGCATCCCGAAGTGAGGCCCTAGCAACACAATCTCCTTATAAGGCGCATGAAAACGTGGTCCAGGACTGGGCAGAAAGAGACACTTGGTGTAAAGATGCCATAGCAATTAAATGTAAGGTGTTCCATTCAGTTCCTTTTCTTAAAGATCCGTGTATTCGTGTGAGTCTCACATTTCATGGAACTAAAAGTTGTACACATTCTCTCTTAAAATAGACTTGCCCTCAGATAAAGAGAGGTGAAGGAGGGCTCAGAAAGTTGGGAGAATTATGCTCTCTGCTTTGTGTGCCCTATTCTCGAGTCCCTTTCTTACCTGTATGAACTATAGGTGCAAGCCATCAACTACAGTTAAAGTCCGCAGGCCTCCACCAGGGCACAAATGGCATATTTTATCTCTTTTTTCCTCTGTCGAGCTATTCTGAACATTCCTTCCTCCACTGTAGAAGAGCAAAGTTTTCAGTGAGGAAGCCAGTTTGTTTAGAAAACAGATCGGAAGAAATAAAAAAGGATCATGGCGCTAACTAATGGTGTGAAGTTGAGCATCAAATGATATGAAGGATGGACAGTCTCTTGCTTACAGTTCTCCAAAGCTGCTAATAATTACCTGGACTGCAGACACTGCTGACTTTCTCAGATCAGGAATTGCAAGTGCGTCTGGAGAGGAACTGCTTGACCCTCATGAATGGAAAATTGCAGGGTTGGCGTATTTCAGTTTTGTTTTTATTTCTTACACATTTTTGGCTACACATCTGTTATATTCTGTTTCTTTATGTTTAGCTATTTAGGTCATATTCTGTTTCTTTATATTTTAATTCTTTTACAGAGTTTCAGCATATATGTCCATTGTGTATAACAAAAATATACCATAAACCTACGTTATGATGGACTATTCCTTGACTTATTATGAACACTGGCAACTTCTATCTCACACAGCACTTCGTGGAGACATGTGCTGAAGAGTGCTAACAAGCAGCATGACCTCGGCTGGCCTGCAGAAGAGTGGAAGACCCAAGGGAAACAGCAGAATGACTTCGGGTTATTTTCTTTTATGCATTCAGCATGTAAATGACTTTCCACATTCCCAATCTCATCAATATTAAATAAAAGATAAAGAATCCATGCAATGCATTCACTTTGCTCGGAATGACTTAAGATTGCAAACCAGCAGCATATATCACAAATGCAATAGGCACTCCATAAACGCAGGTAAACCTAAACACGCATCTTCTGCAACTTAAGCTATGCTTTTAAAAGTGTGCTTTTACAAACCATGATTGCTTCAAACTAGAAAATGCCATTCTCCTTACTTTCTTTTTGTACTCATGTATAAAATTATCATTCCTAATAGACGAGTCAGTGTGGATTTATTTGAGCGCATATATATTGAGACCCTCTGGAAGAAAGTGTTGATACTTAGGATGGTACCAACATGCTTCCCGAAACAGTCAATCATGAAACAGTAACATTTTCAGGAGTTTCTGCAAGGGCTGAACACTTGGGCTGCAGTTTGTAAAGTGTGAAGGCTCCTTCCTACTTTGTCCTTCGGCCATCTGGAAGAGGGCCACATAAATAACTTTCCCTGGTTGAGTGTGTTATTGTTAGATTTGCTATGCTCCCACCCTTCTTGAAACATTCATCCAGCCAGAAAATATTCTACTCCAACTCCCCAAGAGTGTGTTGTAACTTCATTAGAGGTAGTTACTGAGATGGGTCAAGAGTTCAAGACTAAATGCAAGCCAGAGGTGCAGGGATATCCCTTAAAAATGTTTTCACAGCAAGGAAAAACATGCACTGTGATTCCCCTCTTGTTACTGAAAGGTTGGCACTGATGTCTTCTTCTGTGTTGACGGTTTAAATAGCTCTCACAGCATTTCATAAATTTAAACTCGAACTAAAAAGCTTTTCTTGCCTCCAAAAGAAAAACAGTCACATATTACTTATCTAGTAATTACAGGTTATGCAGCTGCCCTAGAAAGCTTTCGTGTAAATGTGTGAAGCGTGAACCAAGACACAAACCTTATTCAGATTTCATTAAGTGCTAAGCCAAGGAAATGCCATCCTCCACACCAACTGCCTGTTGAGAAACAATGGCCATCTCACCAGCCTGGGACCCAAACAGCATAACAGATTCAATGTTGTTGCCTGAGCCTATGTTGGCTCGGAGGCATCTTGGTACTCCTCACCAACAAAGGCATCTCTACCCCTCATTATGCAAAAGTGAAGTTTATGCTAATACACGCAAATGTAGGAGAAATAAGCCTCTCCAAAACATCACTTAAAGGCTTGGAATTCAAGAATAAGCCATGATAAAAAAAACACTGCCCTACATTGCACTGAGTTGTGCCTTAAGCCTTCCTAGCATAACAATCGAAAGCTTACGCAGCACTTCCATGTGTCTAATATCTAAAAATTTTTAGCAGGTCACAAAAAGTGCTATGGCAGCATTGCGCTGGTAACAGAAGAACAAAGAGGCCAAGGTGATTGCCATGTCTTCAAGGGAGTTGCAGTGGGGGAGGGTGGTGGTGGCGGAGTTCCCCATATTTCAACCTTGTCTTTAGAGGCTTCGAGATCATCCACCCCAGACATGCAGCTTGAATGCTGTTGTTTGACTGATGTATATTATTTGAAATTTCAAGCTAATGAATGTGGCAGGATTTGGGGGATGGTGCAGAAGCTACAGCTGTTGGGCTCATGACCCCACATCCAAGGAAAGTGGGGAGTGCAGCCTGCTGGAACACATTCAGTTTTGCCTTAGTTCAGAGACACGGACGTGCTGACATGCAGCACACGCACACAGCATTCTGCTTTTGAACATTTTTATACTTGATCTGGTTTAATGTTGGGAAATCGACAGGCCCCCCGCACAGCTGCACACATCTCATGGACCCCTAATGCTGTGAGCAGGAGGCACGGCATCTCCGGGCATTCGCCAAAACCTGTACACCCGGTCTAGACACCCACAGGCACCAGAATACCCCAGAGGGGACGTCCTAGCACAAACCTGGCCAGCCTCTCCCTTCAAGGTTGTTAGGGTCATGAGCGAGAACACACCAAGAGCCAGCCACACCGGACACTGTAGCAAAACACAATTATCAGTGATGTCCAACAAGCAAGCACCCTGGCTGGGATCCTGGAGTCAATAGAGGACACCAGTGAAAAATTGGCAAATTTCCAGTGACATATAATAGGGAGTACTAAAAAAAATGGATACATGTTTTTACACATGTAAGACGTTGGTAAGATGGTGTTCATCAAACGAATGCTAGCGTCACCATGCGACAGGCAGGACAGTCAAAGAAAATGGAGGAAGCACAGTTGGGCAAACGTCATGTTACACATGGCTACCAAAATTCGAAATGTGTGAACTTGTACATAGACAGCATCCAGCATGGCTTAAAATGTGGATACATTGTGTTGGCACACCCCTCCCATATAATTTATTTAGCTACTATGTATCAACATTTGTTCATTCTTCCTAACAAATATTAACAAGGAGGAAAACAGCCTGCAGGGCATAGGGAAACTCTCTGACCAACTTTGCAACTTTTCTGTAAATCAAAATTATCCCAAGGCTAGAGGCACGTTTGTCCATGGACAAGGTTACACACTCCCAGTCATTGAAAACCAGCCTTTGTCTACACTGGGGCAAATTTTACTATATAATTCATCTCTTAATCTTTATTTATTTATTTATTTTTTAATTTTATTATTATTATTTTTTTTGAGTTGGAGTCTCACTCACTCTGTCACCCAGACTGGAGTGCAGTGGCCGTTCCCGGCCACCGCAGCCTCAACCTGCTGGGATCCAGCGATCCTTCCGCCGTAGCCTTCCAAGTAGCCCGGCTGACTTTTTTGATTTATTGTAGAGGTGAATTCTCACCAAGTTGCCTGGGCGGGTCTCGAACCTGCAGGCTCAAGCAATCCACTCACCTCAGCCTCCCAAAGCATGGGATTACAGGCTGAGCCACCAAGCCCGGCTCATCTCTTAATCTTATATCCCCATTTAAAAATTATCTGGCATGTGCTCTCAGGCTTGACTCCGCATGAAGCACGGACAATTGTTATGAAGCTAGACCCCTGACTCTCACCATATACCAAAACCAACTCAAGATGGTTGAAAGACTCACAAGTAAGACCTCAAGTTCTGAAAATCCTAGAAGAAAACCTAGGAAACATGCTTCTGGATGCCGGCCTAGGCACTGAGTTTATGGTCAAGTTCAGCTCCCATGAGTACCACGGCTTTTCAGTCTCCAAGGTGCCAAGTGGGTGGACAACCAGCAGGCAGTTTCATGGACAGGGGATGTTGCAGGAGACAAACTGAGCGGGAGAGAGGGAAGCCACCAAAGAGGCCCTCCCAGCGATAAGGATGAGAGTGCTGCCCAGGGCAACGGGAACCTTGAAGGATGGTGCAAGACAGCAACATCTTAACAATTATGTGGGGAAGATCATGTGGGTGGGCTGGGAAGGACACATCAAAAGAGAAATAGAACACAGTGGACAAGGCCAAGGGCTGTTGCAAGACCTTATTTCAGCTTAAACAGACACAGTGGCTCTGGGGCCAAGGAAGAGGATAGACTCAAGGGAGATCAAAACTGGATGACCAGTTGAATGTGGAAAAGAAACAGGGAAAGGTAAGTCTAGAAAGATTCTCAACTTTCCACTCAGCAAATTGAAAGTGTGTGTGTGTGTGTGTGTATGTAAGATCTGCTTACACCACTGTTATTCAGTCACCTGTCACTTGAAGCCAAATGAACTTTGAAGGTGAAGGATGGTACTTATACAACGAAAGAGAAAGAAAAAAGGATATGATCATATCTGGAAATAAATCTTCTGGATTTAAAAAAAAATCTACACAAGGAAGGAATCAAAAGAAAGCTCTTAAACATGGTGAAGATTTAAGAAATTAAATGTCAAAATTATATTAAAGAATAAGATAAAATAAGCATGCCATTGAAGGCAGGACCCGGATGGACATGCCAGCAACAGAAGTCAGCATGAAAATGTATTGAAGATGAGCCAGGAGGGCCTGACTCACACTTCACCATACGTAACGGCACAGAACAGTAGCTTTGAGAACTGACAGTTGTGACAAAAATAAGAAGTATTGCAGCAACTCTGACAGTCATGGAAAGTGGGAGATTCTAGGATAAATCAAGGCAAATTCATGCACTGAAAAATGAAGTCACTGGAATATTCCAGCCTCCTACCTGTCTAGCATGGAACCTTTTTATGACATGCTGAGTAGAAAGCAAGTTGCAAAACAGTATGTGAGACCAGGTCCAGTATATGAGACATGAGTAGATTATCAGACAAAGTATCCGCCTCCATCTGAGAGTCACAGAACACACCTGTCTCTTTCTCCAGATACCTCTGGATCCTTGAGGCCATCCTACATGTCTAAGCCCACTGTTTCACATGGAGACTTGTGAGGGTACCTGGGTTACCATCTCAAGAAGCAGCAGACACCGGGCCCTGCTGGAGTGAAATCAGCAGGGGGAAAGAGCCTCACAGGGACCCCTCTTTCCCTCTGCCCTCAAGCAGAGGCTGGTTGCTTAGCAACTGAGAACTATTGGATGTGGTACCCAGGTTTTGGAAGCCTGGCGCTGGCTCATGGTGGAAAATGTGATTCAAATGATAGGAAACAAACAAACAAACAAACAATCAAACAAACAAAAGCCAGATGCCACAATTAACCAAGATGAAAGTCCCTTGTGAACACGTGACACGTCCAGATGGATTTTATACCTGAGTCTCCTGCATTGTGGGGGCTAACAGAGTAACATGGGAAATGACTGACATGTTGGAGTTTGGTCACATATTTAAAGTATTATTTTAAGAATTCTCATAGCACCTTTTAAGCAATTGTCTCTAAATTGTATTATTCACTATTCCAATTGTTTTCTGTTAATTCTGCTAAGCTCACCTTCTGCTTTGCAATTTTCATCACTGCCTACAAAAAAAAATTTGTTAGAAACTACAGGTTTGTCTAAATCTTTTAAAATTGAATAATTTTTTGTCAGAATTTTTTTCCATTTTTCTTAACCAACTTTATTTCCAGAAAATCTGAGATTCAGAAATAGATAATAAAGATTAAGGAAGTAGCCGGGCTCGGTGGCTCAGCCTG
>CAUYQG010261579.1:0-12766 GCA_963574415.1 Tarsius wallacei | reverse complement strand
ATTTATTGTAGAGATGAGGTCTCACTTGCCCAGGCGGGTCTCGAACCCGCCGGCTCAGGCAATCCACTCACCTCAGCCTCCTAAGGCGCGGAATTACAGGCTGAGCCACCAAGCCCAGCGTACATTTGATTCTTAATCAACCGTTATGAATCTTCTTTTTTCTTTCTTATTTTGAAGTTCAGGAAAACTTGACACCCTGCTTATCTTTGTATACCTCACATTGTACCTTTTGTGAATTTTTTTTAAAAAAAATCTTTCTTCCATGAATTTTTAATTTGATTTCTTGTTTTTAAAATATAGAGGCATTACAAATAATTTATTTTCTCTTGTAACTACTTATTCTGAAGTACATAACCCTTGCTTATTGCAAGTGTTTTACTACCCTGTTTCTGCTGAATTACTTGTCTTAGCTTTATCATTTATAAACTATGCATTTGGGCAAATTACTTAACACTTCAATATTCTATCTGTAAAATGGAATACTAATATAATGTATTTCATGGGGAAGTTTTGGAATTAAATTAATTTTGTAAAACAGCTCAAGCATGCAGTAAAACTGAAATAAAATTAGTTTTCCTCATGTAACAAATATTTGTTGACCAACTGTTGTGCTCTGGTTATTGATCATTGGATATAAGATTGAAAAAAGAAAGATATTATTGCAGAACAAATTGTGGTGAGAGTGGAGAGTAAGAAAGACAGTAACAAATTAATATAATATATTAATAAAGTATGAAATATGTCAGAATTTGCTAAGTGTTTACCAAAAATGTATAAAAGACCAAGGGGGCTGAGGAGTAACTAGAAAAAGAATGGTTTTATATTGCAATGTAAAATATTCTGGCAGGATAAATATGATTGAGAAAAAGGTCTTTGATCAAAGAATTGAAAGTTATGACTGAGTAGCTATAAAGAAATAAAGGAGAATTCTAAGCAGAAAAAACAATAGTTTCAAAGCTTTTGAGACCTGAGGTGTTTCAAGGAAGCTTAGTTAGAGCAACAGTAGAGAGATGAAAATAGCACAGTTAAGGTCAGGGAAGATAGTGTCAGATTCTAAGGCCTTGAAGGCAGTTGTGAAAGCCTTTGCTTTCACTCTGAATGAAATCAGTCTCCTGTATTAGTCAAGGCTAACCACAGAAATTAGACCAATAAGTTATCTATACATATATGCATATACGTATATACACACACACACACACACATATACATACACAGCATGCTTTCAAAGTTGCAGTTTGAAAGATGGCAGACTTGAGTTTTAAGTAGAGCTAATGTTTCAGTTCTAGTCCAAAGACAAGAACAATCTCATATTCCAGGTCAACCAACCAGGCAGGAAGATCCCCCTTATTTGGCCCATTTTTTTCTATTTAAGTCTTCAACGTATTGGTTGTGATTCACTTACATTAGAGGTGGCAATCTTCTTTCAGTCAATGGGTTCAAATGTTAATCTCATCCAAAAACACCTTTATAGACACACAAGAAAAATGTTTGATCAAATGTGTGGGAACATCATGGCCCATCAAGTTAAAACATAAATTTAACCATTACAGATACTTAGGGATTTGAGCCAAATGTGGAATGATTTGTTTTTGATTTTTAAAAAGTGCACTAGTGATATGTTATAAATCATCTGAATGGGAACAAATGTAGAAGCAGGAAAGCATTTTACAAAGGTAATAGTAAAAATAACTAAGGAACAACACAGGAATGCCTTCTGTGGAGGTGGTGAGAAGTGATAGATTTTTAAGAGAGAGACAAAATAATTTTGGTATGGTTGCCAAAGTACCAATAGAGTCAACGATAATAACAAGGTTTTATTTAGAAAATGGAAGGATGGAGATGGTGAGTTGACATGATCAGCTTTACTAGATTAGATAAGAAAATCTACTACAGAATTTGTATTTGACACCTTAACATGAGATATCTATTAAGCATTTAAGTTATTATTTATGTATTGCGTCATTTGGTAATAATGAATTAAGTTATAATTCTTCTGAGAAGTTTATGAGTTTTCAGACACTCTAAAAAATGCAATAGTAAAAAAAAAAGTTGAACTGTACTTATGTAGTAAAAACTTGTATGTTTTCAGGGGGGTTTCTACGTGAACACTTGAAAGTCGTGTCACAAATTCAGCAATCTGATTTGACTTTACATAGCCTGGACTTACAGTCAGTATTCCTTGAGCACACAGTTATGTGCTGGGAAGCAGGAAGATAATAACACAGACCAGACACCTTTCTGGGGTGTTTGGAAACTCTGTGACTTTGCCCCAAACTCCCTTTCCAGTCTCATTAATCATCATTAATCATTTTCCTCAGCATTTCTCTCCAACATTTCAGTTACCCCTTTTTGCTAGAGTTTTTTTTTTTTTTTTTTTTTCCTCTTCATGTCTTTGTCAGGCTTATCTTTCAGTTTGAGAAGAGATAAACTCCAAATTTTCAACTCTCAAAATCATTCATTTGAAATAGTGAAGACAATTACCCTTCCTTCTATGAAGACTTATACATCAAAATAAATGTATTCTTTCACTATGTCTTCATCACAGGTTTTAGAGACAGTGAATATTTAAAAAATTCTGCCATGTATTGTAATTTGCCATTATCTGCCTGTTTTTTTCTTACAAAGTGATATTACTATGAGCATATGAACAATGACCAATGTTACTGTGAACATAACATTTTAAAAATATTTCCCAACACCTTATATATTGTATGACTATTTTCATTCAAATGAACAAATGGGGTATTTCAACAGCAATGGGTCAAGCAATGAAGATTGCAGTCTTTTTACAATCAATATATTATTTTAGAAACTATTATACTTTTTCATTTTTTATCAGAATCTAAAATCTGATTTATTATTATTTTTAATAGCGATGAAGATTCATTATGTTGCCCAGGTTGGTCTTGAACTCCTGGTTTCAAGCAATCCTCCTGCTTTAATCTTCCAAAGTGCTGGGATTGCAAGCATGAGCAATCACGCCTTTTTATCATACTTTAAAATTTTTCTAACTTGTCCCCATCAATATTGTGTGCCAATGTTGTATGCCATGCAAGGAACGGTGAAATCCATGTAAAATATCAGTAACTATCCTCAAACTTAATATTATGTTTTTATCTTTCTTGCTATCAGTAGTTGATGCATTATACTTATAATTATGTTGTAAGAAAAGAAGAACAGATATACCACTGACCAAGCACTTCAAGAGTACAGTAATTAAATCACACATTTATTGGTGGATATACATTATTGAAAACCAACAAAGAAGTGTATTTTTTGAAGAAGGAACACACAATTTGTATAATTAGGCTGTGAGGGAGAAGGAATTAGGTTTTTAAAAATTTAATTTACTCCATCTTTTTCAGGTAAATGATCAACACCATATTTAGAATTGTTTATGACTTCCCCAAACATGCAAAATGACAAATACAGATAATAATTGAATGCTAGCCAGGCTCGGTGGCTCAGCCTGTAATCCCACGCCTTTGGGAGGCTGAGGTGAGTGGATTGCCTGAGTCCGCGGGTTCAAGACCCGCCTGGGCAAGCGAGACCTCATCTCTACAATAAATCAAAAAATCAGCCGGGCGTGGTAGCAAGCGCCTGTAGTTCCAGCTACTTGGAAGGCTGAGGCGGAAGGATCGCCGGAGCCCAGCAGGTCGAGGTTGCGGTGGCCGGGAGCGGCCACTGCACTCCAGTCTGGGCGACAGAGTGAGACTTCAACTCAAAAAACAACAACAACAACAAAAATTGTTTGAATCATGTGATAGCGTCATCCTTGTAGGGCAAAATCAGTTGAACATTAGCAATTTTTAGATGGCTCAATCTACTGATATACAGCCACTTGATTTTTTGTTTTTGGGCAGAGGTGGATTGGTCTTTCAGAAGACTTTCTACAGAAAACCAGTCATTTCTCTCTAAACTCCCACCCTGTAGTGGGTAAGGGTGAGAAAGACATGACAGAGAAGAAGCTGGTGCCCAGCCAGTAAAGATGTTTCCCCTTGGTGGACCAGATCCCTTGCATCTTTCCTTCCAGTGGGGTATAAACATGCAGAGGCCTGTGGCTGCCAGGCATGAAGCGAAATAGACAAAGCAGGCCAAGAGTGAGACAGCCAGAAGGGTTGAGGGAACAGGATATATCAGAGAACCTGGTCCCTCCTTCAAAGGCATTTACATTTAAATGTGTGTATCTGTATGTGTATATATCTGTATGTGTGTATATCTGCATATATATATCTGTATATTATATGTAAATACAGAGCAGACCAAATTTTAAAAAATTTATGGTTTGAAATCCAGTTCTCAGTCCTACAGTTTGTGACCCTGTCCTAGAAGGTAGATGTTTTGGAACAGGAACTTGACCCAGAACAGGAGGACAAGGTGTTCAACACAATGAGACTATAATTCTAGGGAGAAAGGAGCCAACATCTCTCTGCCATGCCTGGTGTACTCCTTGGGGACCCTTTGGGAGAGATAGGGAGGCATGACATGTGGGCAGGGACGTTTCTCGGGCAAGGGAGTACAGAGGACTCATAAGAGAGTGTGCATAGACTTTCAGAGAGGCTAGCAAAGCCCCAACAGAAATGGCAATACTAGACTGGTGTTATCTTCAGGACAATGCACAAGAAAATGGGGGGGGGGGAAGAAAAGCAGGGGCTAAGACACTCTCAAGACTGTTTCTCCTCTATATTCTGCTTCTTATTAAATGTGACCACCACTCACCCAACCCAAAACACCAGTTATCTAAGACTCATCTTCTTCAGCCCCAACCCCGGTCAACACCAAGTTCTGCCAGTTGTGGCTCCTAGAAACTCCTCTATCCAGCTCCTTCTCTCCAGCCCCACCACCACTGCTTATGTTCAGGTGCCATTTCTTTGCCCCTGGATTATGGCAATGGTTAATTTTGTGGGTAAACTTGACTGGGCCACAGGATGCCCAGCTATCTGTTACATATTATTTCCGGGTATATTGTGAGGGTGTTTCCGGAAAAGATTAGCATTTGAATTGATGGACAGCTGTCCTCCCTAGTGCAAGTGGACTTTATCGTATCTGTTCAGGGCCCGAAAAAGAACAAAAGGTAGAGAAAGGTTGACTTTGCTCTCTGCCTGACTGCTTTAGCTGGGACATTGACGTCCTGCCCTTGGCATTCCCAGTTCTTAAGACTTCAGATCTGCAAGATCTATACCCTTAGTTCTCTGGTTCTTAGGTCACTGAACTTCACCACCAGCTCTCCTGGGTCTCCAGAATTGCACATGGCAGATTGTGGGACTTTTTAGCCTCCATATCCATGTGAGCCAACACCTTCTAATAAATCTCTTTTTAGAAATATATAGAGATATATCCTATTGGTTCTCTTTCTCTGGACAACCCTGACTCATTCAGATTTAATGCTATGGACTGAATGTTTATGTTCCCCCCAAATTCATAACTTAATGGTATAGATATCAGAACAACTTCCCACATTATTACACATTCTTTTACTATAATATTTTGAAAGTTCTTTGGGGCCAGGTGGCTCACACCCGTAATCCTAGCACTTTAGGAGGCCAAGGCAGGAAGATCACTTGAAGCCAAGAGTTCAAGACCAGGCTGGTCAATATAGTGAGCGTGTCTCTACAAAAAAAAAAAAAGATATGGTGTGTGTGTTACTCAGGAGGCTGAGGCAACAGGATCCCTTGAGTCCAGGAGTTCGAGACTGCAGTGTGCTATAATTGCTCCATTGTACTCCAGCCTGAGTGGCAGGGCAAGACCCTGTCTTAAAATTTAAAAAACAAACAAAAAAAAGAGTGTTGGTATTCTACACTGAGGATATACTGAAATTTATTTAGCCAGTTAATTTAGTTAGTCATTTAGGTTATTTGCATTTGTTTGCTAGTGAGCATGTTTTTATACAGCTCTTGGGCAGACCTATATAACAGAGATGAAGGTATTCTCCCAGGACCCAGACAGACATAACACAGAGGCAGCTTGTCATGTAAACAGCAAGTCACACTCCAGGGACTTCTGGAGAATCCATAAGCAACTGGAATTATCCTCTTTGATGACCCATCTAGCTGCCGAGGGTGGAGGCCCATTCAGCTGGCTGCCTGCTGATCAGCTGCTAACCCAAGAAAAGGCAAAGGTCCTTATTTTCAACTTGCTTGCAGCTTTTCATTCTTTCCTTTCTTTCTCCTCTTTTTCACACTTTACTCCTAATTTTGCTTCTGATATATGAAATAAACCTATTATTGGTTTCCCTTGTGTATAAGTAGATAATTAACTGTATGTCTTTGAATGAGTCTTTGACATTACTGCAGACAATGTTTCTGTATTGATACGTACAGCTAAACTGGCATGCTCATCCAGGGTCATGTTCTGTGGGTACATTAGGCACAGTCTAACTTCTGGGGGGTGCTGTGTGACTGTCCTGGCCCACCTGACTCCAGCACATAATGCGAAGGAAGATACTTTTCAGCATCACGGGTTATAAAATGCACCAAAGAATGACATAATGACACAGAAATAAATATAGAATGCTTGAAGAAAAGTTAAGTCTTAGAGAAACTGACAAGGAAAACGAAAACACTTTTGACCCTTCAAGTCTTTACCTTCCTCCATACAGGAATACAGGCTGGCAATTCACAAGTAAATGCAAGGTTTTCAACATCCAACTGTTTGTAGTCATGGAAAAAAAAATCAAAAGTAAAACACTTCACACAGTGCCTTGCCTTGTCCTTTTCAAAGTTCAAAAGAGGCTCAAGCAACAACATTCTCCTGAATTGAAACCAACAGGGGCTGAGGCTGCCCTGGGACAGTGGTCCTTTTATGAACTGTGAGTAAAGACTGGGCTTATTCACAGGACTTGCTGGGCCGTTAGACCACACCCTTTCTGGGCTGCTACTTGCCAGTCAGTGGTTTAGGCTGGGCCTTGAGGGAACGCTGACCTCCAGAGGCCAATATGGGGTCTATTTTGGGCCAGCTTACCTGGTGGGAAGCACACTGAAGTGAAAGCTGTAATGTCAAGTATGAGCTATTGCTCTTGATAGACTTTCTACCTGCGTTTCCTGAGCTGCTGCCTCATGCTAGTCTTGGGGACAGTGAAGGTCACCATGCTGGCCTGGAGGATCCCAGTCCAGCCGGGAGATAAACTTGTAGGCCCAGATTCACAGTCCAAACTCCTCATGCCACTCACTCATGTTACAAACACCTGCCAGTTAGCTATTGGTGCCAGCTCCACCATTTCAGTAGAGGAAGGGCTTAGGAGAACCTGTCGTGTTGGAAGGGGGTTGTTGGGACATTAGATAGATGAAGCTTTTTCTTAAAGTGTACACGGCAGACAATAAATACAGTAAGGTGCTTTTATTCGTGCACATAAGATTGAGAAAATATCAATTTGCTATGTCTTTACATATTTTGCCTCATTTAAAAATGTTTTTTTAAGCCAGGCTCAGTGGCTCATGCCTGTCATCCCAGCACTTTGAGAGGCTGAGGTGGGGGGATTGCTTGAGTCCAGGAGTTTGAGACCAGCTTGGGCAACATAGTGAGACCTTATCTCTACAATAAAAATTAAAATATTAGCATGCGTCTGTAGTCCTAGCTACTCAGGAGTCTGAGACAGAAGGATCACCTGAACCCAGGAGGTCAAGGCCATGGTGACCCATGATTGTGTCACTGCACTCCAGCCTGGGAGACAGAGTAAGATCTCGAATCAAAAAATAAATAATTTTTAAAAGTTTTTCCTTTTTTTTTTTTTTTTAAATAGAGGCAGAGTCTCACTATGCTGCTCAGCCTAGTCTCGAACTCCTGTACAGAATGCTCAGGACACACAGAGAGAGGATTTCCCTCTCATCTTTGCTTAAGTGTCCCCTCAGCAAGGCTTTTTTGACCATCTTATCACTCTTCAGCCTTTCACCTTAATTGTTCTGAAATTACAGTATACATGTGTGATTATTTTCCATCTTGCCCAGGTGCGTGTAGCCCCAGGGGCAGGGTCCTTATGCATCCTACTCACTGTTCTAGTTCCCAGCACATAGTTGTACCATGACTACTTGTTCAATAAATAGATGTTCCTGGGGCAGATGGATGAAGGGTATGGTGGTCAGGGGAGGCTTCATAGAGGAGGTGGCATTGGAGTGGGCTCTTTAAGAAAATTAGAAAATTAAGGATTTACTAGGTAAAGTGAGGAGTGGGAAGGACAACCCAGACAGAGGGATCTGTGGGAGTAGAGATGCGGAGAAGTGGAAGAGCGGGTGACCGGGTTTGATAGGAGTGTTGGGGATGAGTCTGGGAAGAGGCAGGAATTGGGAAAAGTAGCAGGGGTCCTGGCCTCGCAGGTTCTTGTGTGCCCACCTAGGAGCCAAGGAGGTTGTAGAAGTGTAGGGTCAGAGCAGAGAGGGCAGCCTGGAAGCTATCTCAGCTTCGCCGTGGTGCAGGCAAGAGGCCTGAGTCTGAACCAGGGGATGATGGTGCTGGTGGAGAGGAGGTCATTCGTGGGTATTCAGGAAAAAGAATCAATAGGGCTTGAGCGCAGAGTGCTCAACAGATCCTGCCTGAGTTGGGGGCTGAGAGGGAGACATTCCAGAAGGGCGGGCAAAGCCTTGCATTGGGAAGAAGCCGTTCTAAGTCGAGCAAGCCGCATGTGCAAACGGGCCGAGGTGTGATGGGACTTGATCTTGTGGGGGTGTGGAAGGCGCACTGTTCGACCAAGGGTACCTGACCATGAAGGCCTTGCCAGTAACTCCCTCCACATGCATGAAGAGCGGCGTACCCACTGGCCCTGCCAGATGGTAGGAGCCGTGGGGATGGACTAGAAGGATCTCGTGGGTGATAAGTCTCCTCTGTACTCTGAAGGGACTCTTCATGAGGGCCACGGCCTCAGAGGGCAATTTCTCCCTTGGGGATTTGGGGGGCAGTAAGGTCCAAGGATGAAAAAGCAAATGCACAAGGATGGATAGTAAGCTAATGGTGTTTTATAGGACAGTAGCTATTCCAAAGCCAAGTGAACAGTAGGAAAAGAAATTAAGCTCCTGAAGGCTGGGCATCCTGGCTCATGCCTGTAATCCCAGCACTTTGGGAGGCTGAAGTGGGAGGATGCTTGAGCCTGGGAGATCAAGGCTACAGTGAGCTATGGTCTCACCGTTGCATTCCAGCCTGGGCAACAGAAAGAGACCCTGTTTCCAATAAACAAATGAATGAATGAATGAATGAAATTAAGCTCATGAATGTCTGCTCAGAGCCCCTGTTCTTGTCCTCGAAGGCCTCTGCCCTCTACTCTTCCTGCTTTAGCTCAGAGGGCTGAGGGCCAGAGTCCACCTGGAGGGGGTAGAGTTTTGTTTTGGGTTGTGTGGGTTCTTTTTTAATTAAAAATTTTTTATTTGCATAATAGTAAAATTAACTTTTTTTGGTGTAGAGTATATGCATTTTAGATTCTTGTAACCACCACTTCAGGTGGGATACAGAAAAATACCAGCATTCCAAAGGTTTCTCTCCTGCTGCCCCTTGTGTCCAGTCCTTACCCCCTCCCATCCCTGAGTTCTGGCAACTAGTGACCTGTTTTCTGTTCCTGTATCATTGTCTTTTCCAGAATGCCATAAACATTGAATCATATTGTGTGGTATGATACAGTATAACATATCAGCACAATACATTTGTGATTCACCCAAGTTGTTGCATATCACAGTAGTCTACTCCTTTTCATTGCTGAGTAGTATTCTATTATACATATGTAACAATTGTTTGGAAGACATTTGGATTGTCTCCAGTTTTTGGCAAATATGAACAATGCTGACATAAGTATTTACATACAGGTTTTAATGCAAAGTAAGTTTTCAATTCTAGAGGAGAAATATCTAAAAGTGGGTTGCTGGGTCACATGGTAGGTGAAGATTTAACTTTTTAAGAAAGTGCCTGTTTTCCAGAATGACTGTACCATTTTGTGAATGAGAGGGCAGAGTTTTGTCCATCTTCCTTTCATTCATCCCCTCTGTCCTTTTCTTTCTTTCTTTGTTTCTTCCTTCTGTAAATTTAATTTTTTGTTAATTTATGTAAGTGTAACTTACATGCCCTCTTAAGTGCACAACCTCAGGTGCACAACTAGATAGGCTCTTACATTCACATGCATCCGTGTAATTACCACCCAAGCCAAGAAATAGAATATTTCCAGCACCTCCTCCCAGTCAATACTTCACAATCCCGACTTCTATCACCACAGACGAGTGCTGCCTGTTTAAGCACTTCATATAAATTGGATCATACAGTATGTACTGTTACGCCTGGCCTCTCTTAACATTAGGGAAAATCTATCCAAGTTGATGGATCTGCAGCATCTCAATCTTTTTGGTATTGCTGAGTAGTGTGCATTGTATGAATATGCTTCCATAGATTTATTCACTCTCCTGTGATGGACATTTGGGTTGAATCCAGTTTTTGACTATTAAGAATAATGCTTGCTGCTCTGAACATTCTTGTCTATATGTTTAACATGTTTTTGGTGGATCCAAAACAGCACTCATTTCTGTTGGATATATTCCCAGGAGTAGAACTGCTGATATGTTTAGCCACAGTACACACTGCCAAGCAGCTTTCCAAGTGGTTGACCAATTTGCAGCAGTGCATAAGATTTACAGTTCTCTGCATCCCCACTCTCAGTGTTGTCCTTTTCATTTTAGCTATTCTGGTAGAAACCCAGTGGTATCCCATGGTTTTAATTTTCAAATCCCTAATGACTAATGATGTTGAGAATCTTTTTTTTGTTTGTCTGTAGAGACGGGGTTTTGCTGTGTTGCCTAGGCTGGTCTTAAGTGATTCTCCCATCTCAATCTCCCAAAGTGCTGGGATTTCAAGCATGAGCCACTGCTCTTGGCTTGAGCATCTTTTGTACATGTTTCTTGGCCAATTGGATATCTTCTTTAAATCTTTTGTCTGTTTTTGTTTTTTTTTTTAAGTTGGACTCTCACTCTGTCGCCCAGGCTGGAGTGCAGTGGCACACTCATGGTCACCCCAGCATCGACCTGCTGGGCGCCGGTGATCCTTCCACCTCAGCCTTCCAAGCAGCCGGAACTACAGCGCACACTACCACGCCCAGCTAATTTTTGATTTATTGTAGAGACGAGGTCTCACCAAGTTGTCCAGGCTGGTCTCCAACCCGTGGGCTCAAGCAATCCACTCGCCTCAGCCTCCCAAAGTGCTGGGATTACAGACTGAGCCACTGAGCCCAGACTGTGTTTTTAAAATTGGGTTTTCTGTGTTGACCTTTCTTTGCAGAAGAATGGAGGCCATAGGAAGCATCTAACTTGGTCAATGATCACCTCAGAGAGAAAACTGACATTGGCCCAGGGGCCAAAGTTGCTTTTGAGGTTGAGCAGAGGCAAGGGACAGAAGAGCAGTCTTCTCAGAAACCTTGCTTTCGGGCCTAGAGTCATGAGATGTGGCCAGGGTGGTTCTGTGTAGTTGAGCCACCCACCTCAAAGGCTTTGAAAGCCCTTTTCCCATTCCTGGCCTTTCTCACAAACCTGCTTGGTAAAATATTGGGAGACAGGATGTGAGCCTGGGTCATGAGAGGATGACTTTACCTACCCCCACCCCTCAGCCTGTGACCATATCCGACTGTGTTATATCTATATCACTTGTCTTTTTGGAGTTTAGCCTAACTATGTTTTAATTTTTTTATGAAAGTAAAATGTATTTACAGAAGAGTTTAAAAATCATAAGCTTACAGAGAAATAAATCATCACAAATTGAATATACCCATGTAACAGCCACCCAGGCCAAGAAACATAACATTGCCAGCATCCCAGAAGCCCTCCTCTGCCCTCTGCCAATCTCTATCTTCTTTGTCTTTCTCAAAAGGTAACCACCACCATGGCTTTTAAAGGCAACTTAGATGAGTTTTGCCTGCAAATGAATTTATGCAGTTGTATTTTTCTTGCTTGTGGTGTTTTCTCTCAACATTAGGTCTAGGAAAGTCATCCACGTGGTTGTGTTTGGTTGTAGACCATTCGATACCTTCTTGTATAGTACTCCGTTGCATGAATACACCATGTTGTTATGCATCACACTGGTGCTAGACATTTGGCTTGTTTCCAGCTTTGGTTATTATAAAAGTGCTAGTTTGAACTCTGTATACGTGTCTTCTGATGCACATATGCACACACTTCATTTACATGCCTAGATATAGTTGCTGGCTCATAAGATGTACATGTGTTCACCTTTAGTGAAAACTGCCAAAGAGTTGTCCAAAGTAGCTCTACTAATGAACACCCTCAGCAGCAGTGCAGGAGAGTTCCTGAAGCTCCTCTTGCCACAGTCACTTTTCAAATTTTAGCCATTGTGGTGGAAATCTTTGCTTTTAAACATTTCAACTGTGCCAACTAGTGAGGGAGGGGCCAGAACTCCAGCCCAGTCCCAATGACATAATATTTTCTGAAGTGAGGGCAGGGCTGTTTCAAAAGCCAGACCCTCAGTCCTCTCCCCCTCAGTTGTCCTCTGTCCTCTTCTCCTCAGTCCTCTCCTCCTCAGTTCTCCTTGGCCCTTTCCCCCTCGGTCCTCTCCCCATCAGCGTTCTCCTCCTCGGTCCTCTTCCCCTTGGTCCTTTCCTCCCCTGGATTTTTTCTGACATCCAGAAGTTGTGGGATATTCAACCTCACTTATGTTATATATATATATATATATATATATATATATATTTTTTTTTTTTTTTTTTTTTTTTTTTTTTTTTTTTTGGGGTGGTGGTAACCCGGGGGGGGTTGGGGGGGAAAAAAAAAACCCACCCACGGGGTTGTATGGGGGGGGG
>CAUYQG010261575.1:0-13349 GCA_963574415.1 Tarsius wallacei | reverse complement strand
TAGTGATTTTATACATGAACAATAGGAATCATCTCATTTTAAGATCTTGGTTATAGCACCTCCTATAACAATAATCTTCTTTCATTTAATCATCATTTCAGAACTTAATATTATCGTTCTGTCATCACTTTTTTTTTTTTTGAGTTGGAGTCTCACTCTGTCGCCCAGACTGGAGTGCAGTGGCCGCTTCCGGCCACCGCAGCCTCAACCTGCGGGGCTCTGGTGATCCTTCCGCCTCAGCCTTCCGAGTAGCCGGAACTACAGGCGTGTGCTACCACGCCCGGCTAATTTTTTTGATTTATTGTAGAGATGAGGTTTCGCCTGTCCAGGTGGGTCTCGAACCCGCGGGCTCAGGCAATCCACTCACCTCAGCCTCCCAAGGCGAGGGATTACAGGCTGAGCCACTGAGCCCGGCTCTGTCATCACTTTTTATAATTTGTCATGATATTTCTTTGTGACTTATTTTCACCTACCAATAATGTATCAAAATCAATGATATAAAATAATAAAGCAACTTCAAATAGATAATTAAAAAATAAAAATATTTGTTGCAGAAAACTAAATATGCATCCACAGACTGCATGTTATTAGGATTTGAGAACTCAGATTTTTTTTTTACAAGTAACCGTGACCCCCAAATTAAGAAATAGCAAGAAAAATCAAAAGAACAAATGGGCCGTGAAATTTTCTTTCTTTCAAAAGGAGAGAATTTCTCACATTATTGTCCTCTGATATATTATTTTTGTCCTTCAGCTTATATGAGAATTTTAGAAGCTAACAAGTGAATTGCTTTTGCCATGATAAAAATAGAAGGAGAGCTGAGCACAGGAACGTGTTTTTGACTGTTCCTTTGATGAAATGGCCTAAACCTGGAGATATAACTGAACATGGAGCATGATGAGAGTCATTTAAATTCTAGTACTGAAACAAAGGCTAAGAAACAAAAAGTGAAGTCTTCAACCGAGATGTAATGTATGGGTCGATTTTGTTCATTTCTGAGGTAGCTCATATGAAAGGACACGTCACATCGCAGTGTCTGGCTTGATTGACTGCCATAGTTAATGTTATTTTCCAGAGTCTAGCACCATGTCCATCTATGTGATTCACTACATGGCAACTCCAATTCTGAATGCTAAGAATTCACATTTTTTTGTCCCCTATATGTTTTATTTGTCATTTGCCCAGCACACTGCTATCTGACTCTTGGAGAGGACAATGACCGTTATTCCAGGAATAACATTGCAGGTAAAAAAAAAACAAAAATGTGTTTGTTTTAAAATATTAAAGGCCGTTTGAGGCATCCAGGATAAAGCTTCCCAAATGAGCATCCACTTTCCAAAATCAACGAATGTTAGAGTAGCTTCTTTCACTTTCTTCCCCTCTAGAATAACTTTGGGGTGTCGACAAATCTTCATGGATAGCCCACGACACATAGCAAAGAAAAGGACTTTCAAAGGAATCCGCACGTTGAAGTTAATATTGGCCTTCTAACTCTGAAAGCAGTAATAGAATTTTAAGTGGCACTTTATGGGTTTGTTCTGTGCCCTGTGCAATTCCCCTGGATTTTAATGAAATATTAGAGCTGTTAAAGTAGCAAAAAGCATTGACCTAGAAAGAATATTGAAAAGTCTACATTTACGTTTCTTATTGGTAATGTATCTATAGTCACCTATGTTTTTCCTTAATAGTTTAGTGGGTACAAAGTTACAAAGACCAAGGATAAGTTACCTAGACACATTCCTGATACCATGACACTAGGTAAGCCACTGTCCTCTATTCAAATTTGCCATTCCTAGGCAAATGGAAGTGTGAGGAAAAATTTCTAAATTAACTGAGATAAAATCTGAAATTACCAAATTGTCCCAAATATATTAAGGTTATTTTTCCCTTAATCGGACAGAATGGAGTTTCAAATAGAGATTAAATTGAGTTATAGAAAAATCAATAAAAAACACAATTTTTTTTTCCCATGCATGAGTAATTTGCCAGGAAAATGAATACTCACTACATTTTCTTTGGCTTGTATATTAGTTATCTATTGCTGTATAACAAATTGTCACCCCAAAGTAACAGCTTAAAACAGTTGTGAACATTTATTTCACAGTTTTGAGGCCCAGGAATTCCAGAGCAGCCAAGCTGGGTGGTTCTGGACTGAGGTCTCTCATAAGATCACTGTAAATATGACAATTGGGACAACAGTCATCTAAAGGATTAATGGGATGGAGAGTCTCTTTATAAGATATCGCTTACTCGGTCATTGGCAGGTCAGTACTGGCTCAGTTCCTCACCACATGTACTTTTGCATAAAGCTCTCAGAGTGTCCTCATGACACGGTGGCTGACTTCCTCCCAAGTGAACCATCCAAGACAGTGCAAGGTGGAAGCCATGTGTCTCTTCTTATCTAGTCTCAGAAGTCACACATCAGGAATTCCACAAAACCCTCTTGGTTCCAACTGATCAACCCTATATAATGGAGGAGGGGTGCCTCTCTGGGGAAAACCTTAGAGCCTGCCTACCACAATTTGCAAACTAGAACTGCTTATTGTTTAGGAGGCATTTCAGAAGTAACTATAAACATGCAAATGATATTTCAAAGAATATATGTTCAGAGCAGCATGCCCAGCCAAACAGTGTTGTGTTGCTTTTTTGTTAGCACAACATCATCTGATAAAACTAACAGACTTTTCAATGGTATGTAGATGCTTTTTTCCACTCCAGTGTTCAGTGCAAATGCCATTGTATCAGCCATCATGTAATGCTAAAACACGGGGGTTTTCTGTTTGTTTGTTCTGTTTTTACTAAAAGGCCCACAGCACTTTAGCGATGAATAACGTTCTGAAGTTATTTGATACACACAAAGCGCTTTGTGTATATTTTGTTGTTACTGCAAATGAGACCCAATAAAATAAGAAGAATGGAAATGAATGAGAAAAAGGGAGAGATACCATAGTTGCATCTGGTTGGCTATGTTATAAAATATGACCTCCCTTTCCAAAGTAAGTGGTGAAAGAAGGCAAGGAATGAGAAATAAGACACAGATGGATCTCCAACAGGCCCTTTTACTTCAATATCTTGCTTTTTAAAATGAAGAAAGTAAGTCTAACAAATTAAATTGATTTGTCCAAAGCTATCCAGTAAATTAGCTGGTTATATATCCAGAGGAGATTTCACAAGCCTGGGCCACATTATCCTTAATTAATTTTGAATTTAGACAACACCAAACAACAGATCAAAAGTACAAAGTTCAGTGAGTCAGTTATTTATTATCACCTAGATGAATAACAAAAGTGATTACTTGGTAGACTGCAACTCAGTTTTTTTTGAAACATAAATTTGGTCAAACAGTTTTGCATTGCGCAGCTACCTCAAGTCACTGCAGGAATTCTTTCTTTCTAACTCAAAAATTTCAACTTGAGGTATTGTTTTAAATTAAAGAAACATTTTGGCACTCTCAAGAAGACATTGTTACAAAGCAAAATACTTCTGTTTCTTTTTCCTTTCAAAAATGCTTTTATGGAAATAAAAGAAAGTTTTTTAATGTAGGAAGCACTAATCATAGAAAATAATTTCACATGTGCCAAAAATTCTGATCAGATGAAACTGTTATTTTGTAGTTGAATGTCTCTCTAGTTGGCATTTTTCAATTGTGTGTTAGGAATTGTTTTCCAAACGGCAGTGTGACTCATTGCCTGTTTTTAACTCTGCATTGTCTGCCTCTCTCTAGTGTACAAAACTTTCTGATTATCTCAATTTTATTTACATGCCACATTACCATAGAAGATGGCCTTCCAAGCAAACAATTGCTGTCAAAAGGCAGAAGATGGACTGTTTCTCTTGGATTCTAGTGAATGAAAATAATTCATAATAGTCTACGGCATAGTTTAGAAATGTTGCTGCCTCATGTAGAAGCTGAATTAGCACATGCTAAATGGCAACTCTTAGATTCTAGAACAAGGTAAAGAGGTCCTTAAACTAATTGATTAGAAAATGTAAAAATTAATGTGCTCTGTAGATGAAGAAACACAATAATGATACCCAGGCACCTGGAATTCTTTACACAATTGAACCTTTACTGAGTAGCCATCATTGACTGAGTAGCTACTATTCATCATGGGTGGTGGTGCTGTTAGGGGTTTAAGGTTGAGTTTGGGTTTTAGGGCTTAAAGTCTGTTACTTACCTCTTCTATCTTCCAAGTTTTATGCTAATTGTAAAAATACAGAAGAAAATACACCCAAATATCTTAGAAAATACCCACTAGTCAGGACTTCTCTAGCAAAAGGTTTGTGGCATGGCTAATGCCAAGAGACCTTAAAGGAAACTTCAGACTTTATGAACACCCACTGCCATCCCATTGGAAAGCCATCCAGCTGTGCCAGTGACAGGAAACGACAAAGTAAATAATAATAATGACAATGATAACCCTGTCCTTACCACCAGTGCTGACTGTTTAATTGCCTAGGCTACCCAGCCCCCACTAGCCTGGGCTGTTAACTTTAGGAGGCTGACACAAGAGATGAAGGAAAGTAACAAAGAGAATGGTTGTTTCCTTCTATGGGGGAAAAGTCCCTGGTGTACCTTGCCTCTGCAAGATAAGTCAAGAACCCTGCCCAGGTGGCCCTACTGTTTGAGAACAGTATGCAGGAAATAAAAGGATGAGCAAGACACCTGTCGTTGGAAGCAGAAGACAACACTGGTGACTGATGCTCACCTGCTCCTAATACAATAATCCCCACCCACTAATAAATGGTCACCCAATGAAAGTCAGGCTCAGACCACGGGGAAAAAAATGCTCTCTTTGGTAAGGAAGTTGTAGTTGGGGCCATGGATATTTCTTCCTATATTCTTATGACTAGCGGGGGAGAAACATGGGCAACATTTTATTTTCCTTTAGGGCAAAAGTCTGATAAGACCAAGGGAGGAGGAGTCTGTTCTCCTACCGGATATCAGTGTGCCTCTTAAGGAATTTGAAATTGAAAAGGGTGGGTTCAAGCCCCACCACTAACTAGCTGGATAAACTTAGGTAGTTATTTATCATCTAGGGATCTCAATTCCCTCTGAAAAATGAGGATCACTTTCCACTAGCCATGAGGACTAAAGGTGTCCTATCTGTAGGTTTAGTTTGAGAAGTTATCTGAGCCAATCTTAAGCAGGGCTAGAAGTTTCTTAGAGGTCTCCTAACCCACGGAGGAAGAGGTAAATCACAGAGGATAGGATTTAGCATTAGTCTTGCGACGTGAAGCCTGCCTACCTGGGATAAGCTATTCACTCCAGGGGTCTGCTGAACAACATTTCTGTCAGTCTTCCTGGGTTTTCTCAGGACTGGCTTCTACCCTGCTCCAATTTCCCCAGGTTGGAACATCTGTGGAACACCCATGACTAAGGTGTGACTCCTCCCTTGGCTCTAGGGAAGGACCTGTTTTTCCCTTGCAGTTGTTGGCTGGATTTCACTGCAAAGGCAGTAGTGCTGGTTGGCTAGTTATAACAGAAAGTCTGCCAGAAAATGCTATCATCATTATTTGATTGTCAGCCCCAAGGTCACAAGGTCACATGCCTCTGGTTTGGTGCCATGTGCACTGTGGCTTAGCATCTGTGGGGGCCACTGCATAACCTGGGCTAGCCCCACTGGCTCTGGCCCACAGGTTTGCAGTTTCCTCTCCCATTGCCACTGGTTTGCCGTTGAAATTAGAGCATGCTTCCTGCTTAAGGCTACAGTTCTCCAATCTTGAGAGGTCTTCAAAAGTGATTGTGAACAACACAACAGTAGCAGTCAGGGATAGACGGGGGTGGTTCTAACAAGGCAATGCTCTCTACCTGAGTGCAGTATAGCTGAGAAATGTGCACAGCTTGCCCTTAAAGACATAAGCTTTTTCCTCTACTAGGATTGTCCTTGCCCTGATTTCAACAGCAGATCTAGGTCTCTTCTATGTTCAGCCCATACAAGCAAAGATGCTTTCTTTGAAACAAGTACCTATTACATGTCTCTTTCATTGTTTCGTTGACCACATCATATTGTAACGACTACTTTCTTTGTAACAAGTACTTTTTACATATCTTCATTGCATCACTGATGACATCATATTAACTATTGAGCTTGTCTATTTCTCAATTTTGTTGCAATTTTTAAAGGCCAGGACCCAATATTAACTGTCTTTGTACTGTCAGTATCTACCTTGAGCATAGTGGGCCTTCAATAAATGAGTCATATGACTGGGTACATAGATGGGTGAATGAACGAACAGCTGGATTGGGATATCATGGCATATAAATGTACAAGATCAACATATGTCCATCTTAAACTATCATAGTAATATGGGAGACCCTTGTCAAACTCCAATCTATAGGGCAAGGTGTCAGCACTAAAACTCAGATTTCCCTCTTCCCCATGTCTTAGCTCTGAAATGGGGAGGCACCTCCTAACCCCTGATGGTCAGGTTGCAGTCAGGATGGAGTTGCCACAGTATATATGTGCATCCAAAGCAGTAAGGTGGGTGTCAGTAGTTCAGATGGAATTCTCGGAAAGGATGGTTGGAGCATTTCTTTAAAAAAAACAAAGCAGCACCACCAACTCTCATGATGCCCGCAGAGGGTAATTTTATGTGGGAAAAAAATCATATTTATTGCTTTGAATCAAAAAGTTTTCTTTAGAGTCAGTATCTGAATATAAAGAAGTTTTAGAGATATCTTAACCAATTTAATTCACTTATGTTTTCCTATTTTAGAAATGCATAAGAATACTATATCATAAAAATCTGTGCCTAAATAAGTCTAAAATAGCATTTTCAATAAGTAGAAAATAAAAACTCTAAGTGAGAGAAGGATGTTATATAAATTTAACTGACAGCAATTCTTTCCGTCTTGGTAATTCATAAAATAATAGTGGTTCTTATAGTCAATGGCATTATAGTCCATAAAATATGGAGTACTTGCTGTAAAATTAGTGATTTTTTTCCCTCTTTTGGAAAACAAATGGGACTGGTAAATTGTAACTGTTATCTCTTTTACTGAACTAAAGGCACACTGAGATCTGCATGTACCTTTCTCAGAAAGATGAATTTCACACTGTTGGCAATAAACAGAACACAAGATGCTTGCAAATTCCCTGAAAGGAGTTTCTCTGTCTAAACTGAGGTTTTGTTATTGTTTAATGATGTTGCTAGAGAAATCAAAAGGATCTGACCAAGGGAGCCACATTAAAAACAGTCACTGTGCTTTTGACAGCACTGTCAATCACTTCTGCTTCTATAGACTCCCCACCTGCAACCCCCAAAGGGAAGTAATTAAAGGAGACAAAAGGCATTGTCCTTAGTCACCCTAACTTTGAGTCATACATGAAATTCTTGCCAAAAATAAAAGGGAAACGGGAGCAACAAAAGAACTTGATTTTTTTGTTGTTGTTGTTGTATTTTTTTAGAAATGGGGGGGAGTCTCATTATGTTGCCCAGGCTGGTCTTGAACTCCTGGCCTCAAGCGATCCTCCCACCTCAGCTTCCCAAGGTGCTGCAATTATAGACAGAGGCATCACACCTGGCTGGGAAAGAATCTTATAAGCAGAGAGCTAGAAGACTAAAGGGAAGTGGGAAACTGTGGGAGAGTCACTAAGTCTCTGCAAAGGTCTCTCATGTCCTGAACAGTCCACCTAGCTGTTTATTTTAAAGAACCAGAATTAGGCCTCACCCAAGAAGAAGCCAACTCTGCTATTTTGGCAAGGAGGACAGAAAACACATAAAGGTGCTTGTACCAGGACTGCCTTTCATACGCTTTCTTCCCTCCACTCAACCCACTCCGTGGCTTTCAAATTCTCCCCATCCTGCAGTCCCCCTCTAAAACAGAGGGAAGCAATATCTGTAGGGGATAAAGGACATCCTTTGCCCACATTACACAGCCAGCACGTTCAACAGCACTGGGTCCTGGATGCCACAGAGGCAGCACACCACCCAGCTCCTGCTGGTCCAAACAAGGGAAAGATGTGACTGGAAGAATAAATAAAAGGCTTCCTCGGGTATTGCTGTCCCCAGTGTGCAGTCATAGCGAGGTCTGTCATTCCCAGCAGTACCATGTAAGTTCTTGCCTTTTCAAACTCTCATGGTGGATCGTAAAAATGCTGATTTACCACCTTTCTCAGTGAGTTTTCTCTGGAAATTCTCACCCCGCTCCACCCTATACTTAATAAAAAACTGGTGTCCAAAAGGGTTGGAGATTCATCTCTAAAGTCCACATTTGGTCCAAGAAGAAAAAAGAAAAATAGTATTTGTTGCTTGGGAGATTCCAAAGAAAGAAAGCAGGAAAGAGAAAAGATTTGATATTCCAGGAGTGCCAAGTCCCAAATCTTCAAAATCCCCTCCAGCAGTGTCCTTTAATATACGCAGTCCTCTTAGCATTGGTGGCCTTTATTCAGGTACCCAGCCAGCTTCTATAATTGCATAAACATGCAATTTTGTTGTTTTAGAGAGAAGCAGCTACACATGGCACTTTAAAGAAATTTAATCACCATATCTCTTTTCTTCAAGCATGTGGGATTTCGTGCGGGGAGGTTGGACCCCACCCTGGGCAGGTTCCACATGGCGTGGTGGCTGCTGTGAGCAAGGGGAGGGCGTGGGGAGGCCGTGAGGTAGCGTCTCGTCTGAAGGAAATGAAAGACTGCATGCAGAGGGCTTATTAAAAGCTTCATGCTTGAAAAATCCATAGTAAAGGCAAGTCTTGGGAAGCAGACAGTTTCCTCTTTTGCTGGTCATGTTAACTTTATAGTTGGAAATGTGAATGCAATTTTGACATTTGTATGGACTTAGGGGGAAAAAAAGATAGCAAAGCATGAAGCCAGTTTTTATTGGAAAAACATGGCCCAGGACAAAGCTTCTCAAGGCAACTCTTTGCCAGTGACTACAGTGCAGCCTTTTCTTCTGGGGACCTTGCACCCCGCATTGCCAAAGCGATAGTGAAGAAAAAACACAGCAGCTTGGTGCCAGCAGGGGCTGTGGCTCCCCTTCTAAGCTGGCCAGACTCTGGAAATGACTCCAGAAATTTCTCCAAGATATTTTCACCCAGCAGCAGTGAGTCCGGTTACTGTGTTCCCCAAATGTAACTTTAAAAAAAAATCAACCAGGTTTATCTTCTAATGAAAAAATAAATTTCATGTTTAACATTTTTGAATAAGTAACTTGTGCATATAGTACAAAATTCAAAAGGTGTAAATGGTATATACTGAAATGTTACCCTTTCTTGAAGATCCTTCCAGAATTCTATGGCATATACCAGCATATCCTACATAAGCTTTTCTTTCTCTTTTTCTTTCTTTCTTTCCTTCTTTCCTTCTTTCTTTCTTTCTTTTCTTTCTTTTTCTTTCTTTTTTAATATTGGCTTTGTTTTGTTACTCGAAGAGATTTAATTTGTAATGTATTTGGTAAAGTGGATACTTTTAAAAACAGCCTGATCATATTATTGTACTATATTCAAACAGATATTTTTAAAGTATAGCATGTTATTAAGTGACTTCTCAACTTAAAATTATTTTTTAAAAATGTATAGATGCAATCAGGATATCCATACCAGATGAATTTCAAGTGAGAATTTCTTTTGTTTGTCTTATTCTCCATGGGATGTTGCCTTTCAACAAAAGAACTTGGTCTCATACCTTACTCACTGCTGTTCATAGTTTCAGCCTTTCTTTAAAAATTTTAAAGTAATTTTTTTAAGGGGTTCTACATGAAGATGGCAAAAGTCATGACTTTGTAAACAGGCTAGTAGAAACCACTTATTTTTGGACACTTGTGGCTGATCCTTGGCAAGAATGAGAGAAATGGCATCACAATGTAAAAGATGATTCAGCTGGGGTTTAAGTAGACCCTGATCTATTCACTCAAAACTTACTTGTATCTGGATTTCAACCAAGTCATCAAATCTCTCTAGTCCCTTATTTCCTTTTTCTATAAAATGAGGGGAAATCTCGATTAGAGATTTCCTGCTTAAGCATTCTGTTTCTTGACTGGTACTTTCCAGGGTTTTACCCAAGTAATTCTAGTCCCTAAAGTTTCAGATGGATCACTGAAACAAACTTCTTTCCCTCAAGTTAAAATACAAATGGTGAGCATGATCGGATTGAGATTTGCTAGGCATTTCCTTATTTCCTAACAGATAATTTAGCAACTCAAATGGTTTCAAATGATATGCCAGTTAATCTTGGTTTCATTCAATCATGTAGATCCATCCTCTCAGCATTAGTGCCTCTGAAGTTCACGTTTCATCCTGAATATGGGGCAGGCCCTTTTCTTGGCACAGATGCAGGTCACTGGGAACCTTCCCAGACTCTGGGTCCTTCCACTGTACTCATTGGGAAAAAAGAACAGGAATAGGGCAGGGACATCTTCCATTCAAACTTGTCTTACCAACCTGCCTGCTTTCCTGGGTGAACGAACTCAGCCGAGCTGTGTGTGAGGACCTAAAACAAGAAGGGCCAGTGAGCTGCAGAGATTGGAAGTGAATGACACATAGGAAATTCTTTTCTGAAATTAAGCTAAAGTCAGAAACTCCAAACCTGACCTTGTGAAGGAGTGGACAAAGATACATAAGTCGAGTACGAAGCAGTGTGCATTTTGTTCTTCTAGTTGTTACCTTTGTAGCTTCAAATATGTTTTCCACTCAACACATTTGTATTAAGGGCAAATTATGTCCTAAGCATTGTTCTAGGTGCCAAAGATGTTGCGGAAAAGAGCTCTCCTCTCCAAACACACGAAAATCCCTGCCTTCGTGGAGCTCACATTCTGACATTATGTTCTCTTCATTCTTTTCCATCAACCTAAGTCAGTATCTGAACTAACTCCTTTTTTTCAATGTAAGGATACTTGTGACCCACTCTTCTAACTTTTACAGTTGTACTTGTATTTTGTACAGTATCAGGATTCTTAATTTTTACATTGTTTTTCAATGTTTTGCTTAAATGGGTTGATTCTAAAAGTAAAAAAAAAATAGACTCACATTATCATAACTACGTAAGTGCTAATAATGACAGAGCCAAGTAATGTGCTAGAATTATACTTTCTTCTCTTAAAGGTCTCCAGGCATGAACTTTAAGTCAATTTAAAGGAGCATATTCGTATTCCAAGCATTGGGGTCAAAGGAATTCTCTATTCTTATACCTCATCCATGAAATGTTTGAAATTGCAACATGCCTCTGTCAAAGATTCTCAACTTGACCAAACTCTAGACAAGCTCCTCTGACTCATTTCTTAACTAGGCCTCAACCTTGGCCTATAAGATGTGAACAAAATACTAGCACAGTCTCTAACAGCTCAAGGCCACATCTCCAGGACGACCCTTTCCCCCTTTGATGATGGGATGACTGTGATCATGCCACTGCACTCCAGCCTGGGTGACAGAGTGAGACTCCTCTTCAAAAAAAAAAAGTCTTTGCCTGAGAAAACCCAAGACTGCCAAAATATTTGCTGCTTATTCCAGTCAACACCTGAAGACAGGGCCCCTGACTCCCAGTCTCTGATGGATGGTGGGAGCCTAACTTTGAAAAGCAACCAGTAAGCAAACCCACATGGATTTCACGTGAATTAACTGCCCTAACCTCCTGCTTTAAAAAATTCTTCACTTTCCTGACTGCTGGAACTCCCTCTCCCTCCTCATCCCTACTTCTTCATGCTCCTTTTAAATTGCCTAGGCACCACTGCACAAGATAGAATGGAGCTCAGCTCCCCTCCTGACAGCTCCCTGCCAGTAGTTATTGAATAAAATCTGTTCTCTCTGCTTTAACAAATGTCCAGCTGTGTTTATCTTTGACACCACATAAACAATTCGTGACATGTTCTACTTTATTTCATAATATCTGAACCATAAATTCTTGCATAATCCTTTGTTTTTTCCTGAAGTCTGTAAATGCTTTCTTTTTTCTTGTTGATAGAAGAATGGTGTACTCTCACCTTATCCTCAGGCTTATCTAGACTTTCCATCATACTGTCCGGTGCATGGAGTCTTCTTTTTCCCACAGAGATGTCTCTCCCTGAACTCCACATGTCCCTGTTCCAATCAAGAATAGTCACTCTTTCAGCCCACTGTACAGTTCTTATCTTTGTACATCCCTTCAATGTCTTCCCAAGATCTACTGTTTCCTGTATCTTACATATGCTTATTTCTTGATTCCTGCCCTGACCCCTTGCCCAGAGAACATCCAGAAACAATTTCTTAAGATAAGATCTTAGGAGGCCCTGAGACATGAATATCTGAAAATGTCTTTATTTTTGCTCTCAAGCCTACTGGGAAGACTGGCCAAGTATAAAATTAAAATTGTAAAATTTAAATCAAGAAGTGAAAAGACAAGGAAAAAATATTTGCAATACATATATCTGAAAGAAGACCAAAGTTTAGTATATATAAAGATTTTTCCCCCACACCCCGCACCCCTAAAGAGTTTTAAAAATCAACATGAAAAGAACAAGCAACTGGATTATTTTTTTTAAATGGGCCAATTACTTGAACAGAAACTTTACAAAGACGTTAATCAAATGACTAAGAAGTTGTTTCACATCAGTGCTCATCAGGGAAAAGCAAATTAAACCCACAATGCGATGTCTCTATGCACTGACCAAAATGGTTTAAATTAAACAGCTTGATAATACCAAGTATTGGAGACGTAGAATACCTGGAACCTCAGGCTACGTTGCTGATGAAAGGGTAAAATTTTGAAATACTATATAGCAGTTTCTCATAAACGTAAATGCATACCTAGCCATGATCCAGCAATTCCAATCCTAGGTATATACTCAAGATAAATAATTAAATAGTCCTTAAAAACTTGTGCAACAATTTTGTAGTAGTTTTATTTATAACAGCTTCAAGCTAGAAACAACCCAAAGTCCATCAAGAGGAGAATAAACAAATCATGCTATAAAAAGAGAATAGAAGACTACTTAGCAACAGAAAGAAATGAACTACTAATCCATCTAACAACTTGGATGAATACAAAAATTATTGTGTTAAATAAAAGAGGCCAGATATAAAATGTATATATCATATGATTAAATTTATTGAAGCCTCAAAAACAGAGAAAACAAATTGATGGTGATAAGTCAGAATATTGATTAGCTGACTGGTTGGGGAGTGAGTGACGGGTATTGACTAGCAAGGGGCATAAGGAGACATTCTGGAATGATGGAAATTGTCTATTTCTTGATCTGGGTGGTGGAGACACAAATACGTATTCATCAGGCTGAGTACTTAAGCTTTGTGCATCTTTTTTTTTTTTTTTGAGTTGGAGTCTCACTCTGTCACCCAGACTGGAGTGCAGTGGCCGCTCCCGGCCACCGCAGCCTCGACCTGCTGGGCTCCGGCGATCCTTCCGCCTCAGCCTTCC
>CAUYQG010261569.1:0-21887 GCA_963574415.1 Tarsius wallacei | reverse complement strand
AAAAAAAAGAAGTCAGAATTAGGAGAATGTATAGGTACCCGCAGACAAAGTGAGTTACAGATCACAGTCAATAGATAAATAATTACAAGACTTTGGAGAAGCAAAAAAAACCTTCGTAAATTTCTAGGTCAGGCTTTTTATTTAACAAATGAATACATGAGGGTCTAGAGAGGCTAGTAATTCATGCTATAACATTTGTATTCCGGAATATTTGTATTCAACAATCAACTGCTACCATATTCTTTCTTCCAAGAATAATTACATTTTTCACACCAGAGACAAAGATTTATGCAGCCCCTTGAAAAATACCTTTTAAAAAAATGTACTACTCAGGACAATTATTTCAGTTAAGGTAGCTAATTGGATACTTAAAGTAGTTAGTGTATTTGCATGCTTAATTAACTATAATTTATTTAAAAGTACTCTAATATCAAATTACTGTGAGATGCATTTGAGGATTAAATTATTCTTTTAAAAAGTTTAATTTTTATTCATTTCTTTTGGAGCACTAAGTAAAACTAAAATTTTATTCCATTAAAGGAAAATCAAGTGGAACTAAAAATGCAAAATGAAAAAAAATGAATAGGTATAAAATATTGAAACTAAATAAAAACAGATCATTAAACACCCATTCAAGGATTACAAGAAAAGCAATTTAATCTAAGTAAGGATAATTTTCAAATAAAACATAACAGTAGTAGTGTTGTATGGTAGAAGGTGTTACAAACGAAGTTAGACTACAACACTTTGTCACTGACAAAGATGTTAATGTCGCTTGACCTCAGTATTCTCATTGGCACAATAGGTTTTTGGTGGTTACCTTAAAACTCTACTAATGGACTACACATGCACCTTGACTTACAATAGGGTTACATTCCAATAAGCCCACTGTAAGTTGAAAATGCATCTGATAGACCTAATTTACCAAACTTCATAGTTTAGCCTAGCCTACCTTAAACTCTTATAGAACCACTACATTAGCCTACAGGTGTGCAACATTATCTAACACAAAGTCTGTTTTATAATAAAATGTTGACTATCTTGTGTAATTTGTTGACTACAGTACACTGTAGAGTACAGTTTCGGGGTTATTCCTTCTCAGGATTGCATGGCTGACTGCAAGCTGTGTCTCACTGCCACTTCCAGCATCACAGGAGAGTATTGTACCTCGTGTCACTAGTCCAGGAAAATATCAAAATTCAAAGTATGGTTTCTACTGAATATGTATCAATTTTGCATCATCATAAAAATCACAAAATCCTAAACTGAACCTTCCAAAGTCAGAAACAGGCTGTAGTTTAATTGAAAACACTTTTCCTTGGGGCTGGTTTTATCACCTAATAGATCTGGATCTTCAATCAATCAGTTCAAATGGCCTGTATATCCACCCTTGACTTATGGTAGCATGTGCTTATTGAGAAATACCTAAATTTTCTCTGTGGAACCAAAGAAAACAATCAGAGCTGTGTGTAGCTACAATTGACTCATATGCATATATTCACTCTACCCGGTTGGGAGGTCAGAAAAGTTGAAGCCTCATTGCTTTCCGGTTTAAAAAACAAATCCTGTAAGGAAGTACCCTATACATAATAGTTATCAAATGTTCCATATCCAGATACTTAATATTTCTGGAATCTGTCCCCTTCTCTCCATTCTTATTGACAGTGCCTTAAGTCTGGCCCTGTCAGTTCTTATGCAGAGGTAACAGCCTTCTAATTAGTCTTGCCCTCCTCTCTGCTCTCTGTGCCAGCCTACCTCCCTCAAGGCTATCAAAGGATCATGAGCATATGTAAATAAGATTCTGTAAAAACCCTCAATGGCTGCCCAATGCTTCCAAGTAAAGTTTGAAATCCTGAGTGACAGCCGGGCTCGGTGGCTCAACCTGTAATCCCGCGCCTTGGGAGGCTGAGGTGAGTGGATTGCCTGAACCCGCGGGTTCGAGACCCGCCTGGGCAACTTGGCGAGACCTCATCTCTACAATAAATCAAAAATTAGCCGGGTGTGGTAGCACTCGCCTGTAGTTCCAGGTACTTGGAAGGCTGAGGCGGAAGGATCCCGGAGCCCAGCAGGTCGAGGCTGCGGTGACTGGGAGCAGCCACTGCACTCAGTCTGGGCGACAGAGTGAGACTCCAACTCAAAAAAAAAAAAAAAAGAAATCCTGAGTGACACCCCACGATGGTTAAAGATCTGATTCATGCCTATTTCTCCAGAGTCATCTATTACTACTCTCACTTTTACAAGTTAAATCTGTATCCACTCCAGACTGTTGCCAGGACCACTAAACTTGCACTCACTGCTCTCTCTGCCTGCCTGACAGTCCCTGGCCTTTCCACTCTGCATATTCCTTTCCCACTTGGTTTATTCCTCACCTTCCCCAATTTCTTCCCTGCCATTTACTTAGGTTAAGATGCCCAGGGCACTGTATAGATAATTAATAATAATTACACTGTACTGTAATCATTTACTTTTTATCATTGGACTGTACTCTTTGAAGACAAGAACAATGTTTATTCATCTATGTTCCCTGTGCTTGCTACAAGTTTCATCTGTGAATAGATGGTCCACAAATAATATTTTGTAATTGAATAATTATCTATTTTATTATTTTGCCACAAGATGATCCCTCTACAAACACAAAGCTCTTCCTTCAAGATTCTGAATATCAGATTTAAATCTGTATACCATTGCTGCAACTTTAAAAATTCCAAATTAAACATGTATGGATAATGGGTTAAGAAAATAAAGTTAAAGAGATATGAATTAGAGAAACAAAAAGAAAACTCTAATATTTGAATGAAGAGCATATTTTTAAAAATTGAACACTTCATGGAAAGTAAATAACAACCTGGAAACTGTTTCTGATGGTGAAAGAAAAGTAATTTGTCAATAAAATTAATGTATAGACCTAACATGAGGATGAAAAACACACTGTCTCTTGTTTTTATTGTAAAATTTAATAATATCGATAAGGATGTCTTCAAAATGCTGTTTAATAAAAAAAAGAAGGAAAGAAAAACTAGTTGTGAAAAGCAGTTGGAAAACAGTACCTCAGATTTTAAGATCAAGAACAAGAGTAGATATGATTTGACACTAATTGGTCTGTTTATTATTTTTGTTGACACCAAGTTGCATGGCTTCATGACCACAGTAAGACATTCTAGAAATATTGGCTATCAACTCAATGAAACAGCTAAAATTAAGTGAGTATTTATTATTTGTCCAGCACTATTCCAAACATCTTGCACATGCATTCATTTATTCCTCATGGCACCCTATAAGGTAAGTAAAAGTATTATTTCCATTTTATGCATGAAGAAAGTAAGGCACAAAAGTAACTAAGTGCTAAAATTCATATAACTAGTAAGTAGCAGAGCTAGCAATAGACTTAGTACCGTCTGGCTTCAGATGCAGTGGTCTCTACCATACTGCCCTTCTTAACTTTTGTCAGGTGAGTACCAAGTGTATCTACCTCATGAAGCTGTTGCCAGAATTATTGAATACCTATAGCAGATTGCATTATAGACCCTAAGTATTCAGCCTTCCCTGTCTTCATGACCTTTACTAGGTGACTTTTCAGTTCCTTTCTCTAAAAGGGTAAATTATTTCCCTACCTCTTGACTTGGTTGAACCATATGATTTGCTTTGATCAATAGAATTGGACAAAAGTCAATGTATTTATTCTCTACCATCACCCTGGGATACACTGACCGAGTAGAGTAGCCCTCTGGTTCAAGGAGGAAGATGCCAGAAACATGGCACAGAGCTGCCCAGGTGAACCCAGCCAGATTAGCCAATGCTCAGAAGAATTACGTAAATAAATGCTTATTTTTGTATGCCTCTGAGGTTTTGTCATTGTATATTGCACAGCAGCATAGAACACAACACCTATAAAAGTATGTAGACCAATAGCTGGAGTAAAGATGCTTTCTATAGACGTTAGATGGTATTATATTCTGTTATCTCTATCTTTATAGTTCTGTGTTCTACAAATGATTCTATAAGGGCACATAAGTCATAATTTAGCTCTTTCATTGTACGGCAAGAACACATAAGTACTGTATAACATTTTTTACTAGAATATAAACTCCTTGAGAGCAGGAAATATGGATTTTTTATCTTTTTATTCTCAGCTTCTCAAACAATTCCCAAAGTAGGGGCTCAATATATATTTGAGGAAGGGACTACATTTTTTTCTTTTTTTTTTGCCAGTCAAATCTTTCCAGGGCTAAGCTACTATTTGTTAGCAAGATAGGACCAAGCATTTTGGAACATATTTAGCCATATACTATATCACTATTTATAGTTTCTAGAGAAGAGTGTATCATGTTAAATCTATTAGAATAAATATGTTTTGTTCCTTTATTAATTAACCCCTGCACCAAAAAAAAACCAACTTCAGGGGTCTAACTTGTTACTACAATAGTAACTTGTTGCAAAGAACTAAAAAACACCATGGGCTGAGTCCATTATGCTGTCACCAGTTACAAGGAAAACAGACATGCCTCTTAGCCTGCTCACCACTTTAAGAATCTAAGATTAAAAAAAAGATTATCAGACTACACCACGCCCCCAACATTTACTCTTCCCAAACACTAACAAAATTATGGATTGTATCTACTATGATTCTATCAAGTAGAAATTTTACAAGTAGTAGCTAGAGGCAGCATACCTCCTGTTTCACCCTCTGATTAAGAGAGGCCAGAGAAATTGCTCTTCTGGGTCCTCTGAGGCTTCTGGAGGCCCCATCCTAACAAGGCCCTGGCTATCCTAACACTTCCTTGGCCTTTGGTATGTATGTTTAGCTTCCAACCCCAAGACACACACCTCATCTCTGCCAGTTAGGGCTTTCTCTGGGCCTCTGTTTCTCTGAAAGTAGTGAATACCACTGAATACCTGTAATTGACTAAAGGAAATAGGTTAAACTCCCCATTTCTTTTTCTTTAGTGCTTCCAGTTATTTATTCTTTTCTCTATTCTTAAAAGAGATGTTAAATAAAATACTTTTCACTGTTAGTGGCAGTCACCAGCAAACACTGCAGTACTCTTTGTGATGATGGTTCTCAGTTTAAATATTTAATTACCCCCTTTCACCTCCATAGCATACACACTACAGGCCAATGACTCTCTATAACTATCTTGTGTTAATGAATTGATGTGAGCCTACCTGGCAGAGGGACAAGAAAAAAAAAAGTAAATACTGTTTCAGGTACCTTATTTCCTTCCCTAAAACTGTTAAAGCGTTATGTATATTACTTTGACTGGGTATGGGGCTCAGGCCTATAATCCCAGTATTTTGGAAGACCAAGGAGGAAAGATTGCTGGAGCCCAGGAATTAGAAACTAGCCTAGGCAACATAGCGAGACCTTGCCTCTACAAAGAACCAAAATATTAGCCAGGTATGGTGGCGCATGCCCGTAATCCCAGCTACTCACGAGACTGAGGCAGAAGTATCGCCTGAACCCAGGAGGTCAACTCTATGGTTATCCAGGATCATGCCACTGCACTGCAGCCTGGGAAAAAAGTGAGACCCTGACTCAAAAAAAAAGACTTTAAAAACTATGTAAGAGTTACTTATTTTACATGTTTATTACTGATTTTTGTTGCTTTCTCTTAAGTTAAAGTTGTGTCTTATAATGTGAATCACATGAAGAACAAAGTTTTAAGAGTTGCTGCTATGCAGTATGCATAAAACCTATAAAACCACCAAGAAATTCATGTGACTCAGCTTCTCCCAAATATCAGTATTTTCATCACTCTACTCAATTTTCAATAAAAAGATCATATTTGAGAGAAAAATAATCAGCATAAAACAATGCATTTATTTTAAATAATTTTAAAATAAAATTTATAATATATATGTTTCTTTCTGGATTACTGTGTTTCGCTGTTTCCTTTCCCCTCAACTTTAAGATATATTCAATTCTGTATAACTACTTATGGAATAGGCATTTGTAAGGTGCTTGAACATTTTGAAAGTAAATTTCAAGGAACTATAAATGAGAACTTTTTAAAGATGCTAAAAAAACTTTTTACTTATGTAAACAACAGAAAAATCTAGTTTTCTTTTAAAATTTCGACAGGCACCCATGATTAGGAGTATTTCCTGATTTCTGTTCTAAAGGAGACTGCCCATTCAGTGAAAAGAACAACTTGTGAAATTCAACTACCTGATGTCAAATAAGAAATAAAGTAGAAATTGGTTCTCCAAAAATGGTTTCCTGCAAGTATTAACATAAGAAATACCAAATACTTTGTTATACTTCCAATATTAAACTTCTGTTGTTTTTAAAGTAAATCACTTTAAAGTAAATCAAAAGAGTGCATGATTTTTTTGTTGTTGTTGTTTGTTTGTTTGTTTGTTTGTTTGAGTTGGAGTCTCACTCTGTCGCCCAGACTGGAGTGCAGTGGCCTCTCCCAGCCACCACAGCCTCAACCTGCTGGGCTCCGGCATCCTTCTGCCTCAGCCTTCCAAATAGCTGGAACTACAGGCGCGTGCTACCACGCCCCGCTAATTTTTTGATTTATTGTAGAGATGAGTTCTCGCCAAGTTGCCCAGGCGGGTCTCAAACCTGTGGGCTCAGGCAATCCACTCACCTCAGCCTCCCAAAGCAGGGGATTACAGGCTGAGCCATCAAGCCCGGCAAGTGCATGATTTATATGTAAGAAGATAAAAGAACTGATGCTTTATCAAAATGAAAAAGTCAACTTAAGTCTTTTTTTGTTTTTGGTGTGTGGGGGTTTCTTGGGGGGGGGGGCTTGTTTGTTTTTTGGTTTTGGGGGAGGTCTCACTCTGTCATCCAAGCTGAAGTGCAGTGGCACAATCACAGCTCACCACAGTCTTGACCTCCTGGATTCAGGCGATCCACCTGCCTCAGCTTCCCAAGTAGCTAGAACTACAGATGCACATCACCACACTTGGCTAATTTTTGGATTTTTTGTAGAGATGAGGTCTCTCTATGTTGCCCAGGTTGGTCTCAAATTCCTGGACTCAAGTGATCCATCTGTCTCGATCTCTTGAAGTACTGGGATTATATGCATGGGCCACAGCATTCCAAGCCTTGTTTTAATTTGTTGAGAAATATACTGTATCTACATTATGGGATATAAGCGAATAGATTTATTTACCTGTCTGTTGAATACTTATCACCTAGCAATAATCATCAAGCTATATTCATTAAACAACAAAAAAAGTCTTTTAAGCAGCCATCAGGAGAATGATAGGCAGAATTCTAGAAGACTTCCAGTATTCCTGCATTCTGGTTCACTGCACCCTATATAATCCCCTCCTCTAAAGGGTGAATGACACTATTTCCCTACTGATTTTCTCTCTGGATGACCTGTTCATTGCTGACAGTGGAGTATTGAAGTCTTTTACTATTATTGTATTGTAGTCTATCTCACCCTTCAGATCCATAAATATTTGCTTTATATATTTTGGTGCTCCAGTGTTAGGTGTGTATATACTTAACATTGTTATATTCTCTTGATAAATTGACCTGTTTATCATAATGTAAAAATATCATAGACGTTAAGGTATTATTAGTTTAAATTAGGACATTGTAACTATTAGAGGTTTTATGTACACCTTATAATAATTACAAAGAAAAATGATCCTGTAATCCCGCGCCTTTGGGAGGCTGAGGTGAGTGGATTGCCTGAGCCCGCGGGTTCGAGACCCTCCTGGGCAAGCGAGACCTCATCTCTACAATAAATAAAAAAATCAGCCAGGCGTGGTAGCGCGCGCCTGTAGTTCCAGCTACTTGGAAGCCTGAGGCGGAAGGATCGCCGGAGCCCAGCAGGTCGAGGCTGCGGTAGCCTGGAGTGGCCACTGCACTCCAGTCTGGGCGACAGAGTGAGACTCCAACTCAAAAAAAAAAAAAGAAATGTTTTTCCTCATCTTGAGCACAAACAGCTCTGAAATTATTAATAACCATTTAGTACATTTGTCTGAGTTCTGTTTATCCTGAGCATGTCTCACCATAGTGGAAACACTACTTTGAGACAAAGTTTGGCCCCCCCCAACCCCCCTTTTTTTTGAGTCGGGTCTCACTCTGTCAGCCAGGCTGGAGTGTAGTAGCACAGTTACAGCTCACAACAGCCTCGACTTCCTGGGCTCAGGTGATCCTCCTGCCTCGGCTTCCTGAGTAGCTAGGGCTACAGGTCTGTACCACCACACCCGGCTAATTTTTAAATTTTTTTGTAGAGGTCTCACTATGTTTCTTAGGCTAGTCTGGGCTCAAGCAATCCTTCTGCCTTTGCCTCCCAAAGTGCTGGGATTACAGACTTGAACCACTGTGCCAAGCCCCACCCTTCCTCTGAGAGGTCGTTCCTTAGCACGCATCCCCTCCCGACCTAAGCCTGTTAAGCTCACCTTCCTCTATTTCTGAAAAGTTCTCCTCATATCCCCATTCATCCATTCTTCTATCCATCTCTTCATCCAATGAACAAGCTAATAATTTATTAGTTACCTTCTGTAGGTCAGATACCGTAGGTACAGCCATGAGTAGTACTTGATTTACTATTCTTTAATTGTCTGGGACATAGTTCTGCCAACTAGACTGAGCTATTAGGGGCCAGGGCAATATATTAGTCAACTTTACACCTTCAGCAGCTATCATTTTTACTCATAGAATTAAAAGTACAAAAGTAAACATGTTGCTTTCTGTATTTTCTCTTTCTTCCAAGTTTTACTTGTAATACTTGTGTTTTATAAATGATAATTCTAAACATTCGTATAACTCAAAGTAAACATATTTGTTTTTGAAGGCTTGTGAGCTATGACATAGAAACAAACTTTTATATATATTCAGTTTGAGGCCGGGCGCGGTGGCTCAAGCCTGTAATCCCAGGACTTTGGGAGGCTGAAGTGAGGACTACCTGAGCCCACGGGTTTGAGAATAGCCTGGGCAACTTGGTGAGACCTCATCTCTACAATAAATAAGTAAAAAAAAAAAAAATTAGCCAGGCATGGTGGCATGTAGTTCTGGCTATTTGGAAGACTGAGGAGGAAGAATCCCCTGAGCCCAGCAGGTCGATGCTGGAGTGGCTGTGAGCGTGTATGCCACTGCACTCCAGCCTGGGCGATGGAGTGAGACTCCAACTCTAAAATAAATACATAAATATTCAGTTTGATATGCAGGAGTAGGTTTGTCCATATATAATCTACTAGCTGCTAAAACTTGTTCAGATCCAAAGAAAACCTTGAGTAAAATGTGTATGTTTTAACTAAAACCAGTACTTGGGGCAGTATGGCTCAAAGTTGGTTCAATTTTATTGATTTAAAACAACAATTGCAACAATGAAAGGAACAAGTATGACATTAGAATGCCATACATTTTTAAGGGAAGTTTTTTAAGGGAACTTGAACATTTATAGTGGTATTACATTTCATGAACTGAAAGGAGAACTGATGGTACCTGAAGCCAGCTTCCTTAAGTCTTAGGAGCTAAACACTTGGGGAGTTGTAAAGAAAAAAATATTGTCTGAATTCACTAGCACACAGATAAGGACTTCAAGAGACCTGGGGACATGGCAATACCCTTTGTGATGAGATTAATGTCAGTGTCTGGGATTTAAGAGCCGCTCCAAGCAAAACAGGCCAGTTTAAACATGGAGTGTGTGTTCCCATTAGCTGGTTAATTTAAAAGGCACACCTCTTTTCTTTATATTTAAGTTGATCATGTCTGCAGTTTACCACTGTGCCGGAAACCTTGGAACTGTTCCTGGGCATCCTCCCTCCTCCTCTTCCTCTCCAATTTGGAGTGGAGCATAAGACATGTGTTTGGATGTGGCTTAGACTGTGTCCGTCTCCAAACACACCATCTGTTCTTCCCCTCTGGCCTGTGCTAGGCTGTTTCCTCAGTCTGGAATGGGCTCTCTCCCACCTCAACTTTGTAGGGCTTCCCTTTGTCTTCCCACCAAGACAGTTTTCTCCTCTCTGAATTCCTGTAGTGCTCAATTTGAATTCTGCTTGGGCCACTACTGGGACTTTGTGCTGTATCACCCATGTTGATGGCCGTCTCTCCTGGTCTGGGAAAAGAGGCTAGTATTTTGCTGATGCTGCCCGGGTCTCATTCATGTGCTTGGTTGACCTGTCTGGAGGGTGGGGTGGAGCAGGTGACCTTCCTGCAGCCTCTGTCACCTGTATTGCCAGTCTGTTCAGGCTGGCTTTCTGGGCTTGGACATCATCCTTCTGCCTAGCAATCCTTGAACACCTGGCCCCTAAGGTTCCAGCTCATACGTAAAGGTCAGTCTTACAGATACAAGAAGGTGATTTTATTGAATCAGTGTGAACCTCCACTATTTTTCCCTCTTTCTTTTTCTAGCCCAAGAAATTTAGACATTACTTACCTCCTTTTTAATTTTAATTTCATCATTTTCTTTTTGTTGCTAAACTGTTTAAAATTTTTTTATCAGTCATACATTTATTGTACTTAAATCAGATAATTTTATAAAACTTATAATGAGAAAATGTAGTCCATACTCTTATACCCCATTGGCCACCTCTTTCACCTCTTTTAGCTATTATTTTTAGGTATCAAGGCCTATATTTCTATGTAAATGGCAGCTCCTGGCTTTCAGTAGTGTCTGTTGACTTCTTTATGTAGAAGATGATGATTCAGCGTCCTTACCCTGCATACTTCCACTCACCTAGATAATTATGTCCACAATTTTTGGATAAATCAGCATCTTTCACTCATATCACTAGAGCTATATGAGTATTATTTATAGCAGAGACTTCCCACTTATATCTGAAGGGACTGCATTTCTCAGCCTCCTCCAATGACTGAGGTAAACCTTGCCGTCTTGGTCTAATGGGAGCAGCCTGCCTGTTTCCCATTTGTAATTAGTTAGATATGTAAACATGCTATATAAATGTTTGTTCTTAGTATTTCAATATTATAGTTTGAACCAAACCCTATTTAATCCAGTGTTTAGCTATATGTGTTTGAATGAACTTAGTACTTTTGCCAACAGGTCTGTTTAGAGAAATATGTCAAGTCCAAGTGTATCTTTATTATATGATAAAACATTGGCTACATAGATGTGTCTTATCATTACAACTCAACAGGCAGAAGAAATTTGGGTGTGACAAATTCTTGCTATTAATAATTCTGAAAATATTTCACTGGAGAAACCTTGTGGCTTACCAGTTTTAGGCATTTTGCTTTTGGTTGGTTGCAGTTAATTGTTATCTTATAAACATCATATGCCTGATATACACAGTTCCAAAATTATGGTTTTCATTCTTGTATTCCTAGTTGAAATTCACCTGCTACCAAAAGTGTAAATCAGGTTCTTGTGCTTTGCCTTGCTGCTCTCTTTTGTAGTTTTCCCAGAAGCCTTACATTTTGCCTAATAAGTGTATTATTATATGTGTAATAAGCAAGATCTTATTCATTCATTCATTCATTTTAAAATGTAGACAGGGCAACCCCCTTGGGTCCCCTCCTGCTCTGGGTGCTTTTCTGTCCTCTCAATAAATCCTACTTTCTCAAAATAAAATAAAATACAATGTAGACAATTATAGGATATATGTTTCTGAGTCACAAATAGGCAGGCTCGGATTGGCTTGTGGACCTGATGAGATGTTGAGAGTCTGACTTCATGTAATAAGCAATCGGCTGAGTGCAGTGGCTCAAGCTTGTAATACCAGCACTTTGGGAGGTCGAGGTAAGAGGATTGCCTGAGTCCATGGGTTCATGAACAGCCTGGGCAACTTGGCAAGACTTCATCTCTACAATAAATAAATAAAAAATTAGCCAGGCGTGTGCCTGTAGTTCTGGCTACTTGGAAGGCTGAGGTGACAGGATCGCCTGAGCACAGGAGGTCAATGCTAGGGTGGCTGTGGGCATGCCACTGTACTTCAGCTTGGGTGACAGAGTGAGACTCCAACTCAAAAAAAAAAAAAGGAATCCAAGAAAAGAATTAACAGTCAAATAACAGGGGATGTGGGAGGAAGACAGCGACTTTCATTTGTTTGTAAAAATGTTGTTTTGGGATTCATTCTAATTGGTACCCTTCATGTGTGACATATGGTGTGGTGTAAATATCTACCTTAATTTTTGCCACAGTTAAAAATTCAGGGTGTGCCAGCTCGGTGGCTCAGCCTGTAATCCCAGCACTTTGGGAGGCCGAGGCGAGTGGATTACCTGGGCCCACGGGTTCGAGACCCGCCTGGGCAACTTGGCGAGACCTCGTCTCTACAATAAATCAAAAATCAGCCGGGCATGGTAGCGCGCACCTGTAGTTCCGGCTACTTGGAAGGCTGAGGCTGAAGGATCGCCAGAGGCCAGCAGGTCGACGCTGGGGTGGCCGTGAGTGTGCCTCTGCACTGCAGCCTGGGCAACGGTTGAGACTACAATTCAAAAAAACAAAAAAACTAACCAACACACAAAATTCAGGGTGGGAGGTTGTCTAGATCAACGGTCCCCAACCTTTATGGCATCAGTGGCCAGGTTTGTGTAAGGCAGTTTTTCCTACTGACTGGGCCAGGGGACATGGTTTCAGGATGATTCAAGTGCATAACATTTATTGTGCGCTTTATTTCTATTATTATTACATTGTGGTATATAATAAAATAATCATACAACTCACCTTAAGAAAAAAGAGGCACGGATGCAAGTGGCAATTTGAATAATGGCCCGGCCGACGTGGACTAAAACAAGTGTCGGATTCTGACTTCAAGCCTGTCACCAGATGCAGCTGTACAACTGAAGTACATCAGCTCACTTGCAACCCACTGATAGGGTTTTGATATGTCTGCCAGCAATTGATTTGTGATGGACTCTGTGCAATCAAGCCTCACTGCTAATGTTAAACTGTATTTGGAGCCACTCCCCCACACTAGTATCACCACCTCAGCTCCATGGACTGGTACCAGTCCAGGGCCTGCGGGCTGGGGACCTTTGGTATAGGTGTCAAGCATCCAGTAGAGAAAAAGTCCATAGCTGTTGATGTTGCTCAGCAGAAAGGCTGTGGGATGGTAAATACCCACCAGCCATGGCTCTGCGTTGGCTGGTGAAGAGCATCTGTGGTGCTTTGCATCTTTGCAGACACCTGTCACTTTTGCACAAGCTCTTTTTCTGCAGCCTCCAGTCCTCCAGGGGGCCCAGAAAGTCCATGAGAGCCGACTCCTGAGATGAAACCTTTGGCCAGGAAAAATGGTAAAAAAATACAGCAAACTTGTCTACTTCAGCATGAAGATAAAGGCGAGACTAGATTAAACTGTGATTCTTTGCAGTTAATGCTACACAATATGGTATATATGGAGTTATGAGATAAGAGAGCCAGTTCTTTATCTTATAAACCAGGGGTCCTTGGGCTAGTTATATAATCTGCCTAAATTTTGGTTTCTCTACTTGCAAAAAGGGTCTACTACTGCCTAACTCATTAAAGTTGTTGAAAGGTTTTTTGTTTTTTTTTTTTTTGAGTTGGAGTCTCACTCTTGTTGCCCAGGCTGGAGTGCAGTGGCATGCTCATGGCCACCGCAGCCTCGACGTGCTGGGCTTAGGCAATCCTTCCACCTCAGCCTTCCAAGAGCTGGAACTACAGACGCATGCCCCCACACCTGGCTAGTTTTTGTGGTTTATTGTAGAGACAGGGTCTCACCAAGTTGCTCAGGCTGGTCTTGATCCTGTGGGCTCAGGTAATCCACTCGCCTCGGCCTCTCAAAGTACTGGGATTACCGGCTGAGCCATTGAGCCCGGCCCGAAAAGGTTTTACTTATTTATTTATTTATTTTTGGTGTGTGTTTTTTGTTTAAGGTTTTAGAGACAAGGCCTTGCTCTGTTGCCCAGATGGGGTACAGTGATGATATGATAGCTCACTGCTGCCCCCAACTCCTGAACTCCATCAGTCTTCCCACCTCAGTCTCCAGAGTAACAGACTACAGGTGCACACCACTACATCTGGCTAATTTTTAAAATTTTTTGTAGAGACAGGCATCTTGCTATGTGAGAAGAACTCTTATTAACAGTCCAGGCTAATTGTTGCTTTACAGGCTTTTCAGAATTGTATTATTGTTGATTATATGGTAGATAGAAATTGAGTGCTATGCTTTGCATTTTTATTAAGTGTTGATTGTTGTGGAAAGATCCAGATTTGAGTAGGTCTTTGACCCCGTCACCATGGTTATGGGAAAACTCTCTCAGAGACATAGCCATATGCAACTCAGGGAAAATACTTCCAAATTATAAATATGATCCCAGGAAGAAATAAGCTTCTATGTGCAGTAGGCTGGTGAACTTAAGCCTTTAAAGACCAGGTGCATGTGGAGGAGGACATCTCAGAGTTTTTAACATTTTTTTGTCTCAAAACATGCCTGAGGTAATAGGGTATGCTCTCATCTGTGGTTTACTCTGTGGCTCTGTGTCTCAGCGAGGAACAGAATGGAGACACAGACCCAGAATCAGCTGGAGCTGGTGGTCTTCTCCCCATTTCCAGTCCTACCCATGGTCTTTCCAACCAGAGTGAATGAGATGTTCCCTCTTTCTTCCCTCTTGTCAACTCTGGAAGTTTCTTAGGGTTCTGTTATTTTCCCTCCCCTAATGTAGACAAAACTTATGGTACTAAAGTGCTCTCCAAGGCCAGAAATCAATTCAGACTGCTGCCCTATAGGAAAGATAAAACTTACTATGCTAATGACATTATTTAGCAATGTCTCAATGAGTTTCTCTTATTTTAAGGTTCAGGAGATGCCAACTAATAGCAAAGGCAGGAGGCATTTATTTTCCCTGGGTAAGAGGAATAAAAGCTCCTAGGAGCAGAGTATTTTGCTAATATTTTGTTAGTTCAGCTGACTGGTTATTAATTCATTTTGGACTTTTTTTTGTGGGAAATAACAGAGGGTCTGTTTTTAATGGGTTATAGGAAAAAATAATGTTTGAATTTGCTAAGTAATCTCTCGCCGTTTGCCAAATCAAATATCATTTATCAAGCCCACGTATAAAATATAGGTGTTTGCCGGGAGCCAGGAAGCTTCACCGTGTATTAGAGGTACATAGATTAAAAAATAAACCAGGAAAGCAGCACACGCTACAGCTGTTTCTGAAAGAAAAGAAATGATGTGGTTTTCAAAAGGAAATGGTTATGAGAGATTGTAGACATTTTTGATCTGTTAAGTTTTCTCAGCCGTTTGGAATGATTTCTAAGTGGCCTTGCCTGGAAGGCATCTCTGTGTACTTTCTCTCTTCGTACCACTTATTTTTCAACTTCAATTTAACTCTCAGCTTACTGCATGCCAACTGGCACGTTACAGTTAGTCTAAATATTTACAGACTCTTTCCACTGCATGTTAATCTTTTAGACAGTTGAAACATTTGTTGACCTATGGTCCTGTTTTGAAAAAACTTATTATATGAGAGGCCATATATCTGGATGGTGAGAATATTGTCGGCAGGGTGAGGTGTCTCACACCTATAATCCCAGAAGTTTGGGAGGTCGAGGTGGGAGGATTGCCTGAGCCCATGGGTTCAAGACAAGCCTAGGAAAAGAAGTAGGAAAAAAAAAATTAGCCAGGCGTGATAGCACATGCCTGTAGTTCCAGCTACTTGGAAGGCTGAGGCAGAAGGATCACCTGAGCCCAGCAGGTCAAGGCTGCAGTTCGTAGCCATGAGTGTGCCACCGTACTCCAGTCTGGGCAAGACAATGAGACTTCGACTCAAAAACAAAAAAGAGCATTGTTTTCAGAATAGGTTGCCTTTAAATACTGATTCAGCAATACATTAGCTGTGTGTCCTTGAACACATTACTTAACCTCTCTGTGCCCCAACAGCCTCATGTTTAGGGTGACCTATAAAAAGACCATGATAAAGTCTACCTCCAAATACTGTGTGAGGAATACTGTTGTGGGTGCCTGGCACACAGAAGAGAAAAATAAATATTGTCTGCCATCAGTATTACCTTTTATATGGAAAAAAATGTGAAGATTTGCATTATAGGGGATTTCTCCATGACTGCTTGGAGAAAACATGGTTTTGAAATGCAACTGAAATATAGTATTTATGATGGTTCTATCTATTATAACAGTTTTCTTCTGGCCTTTGTTTAGACTACCTTTTATTCACGTGTCATCTGGACCATCAGCCATTCCAAATGACCAAGAAATGACATAAAATTCACGTACTTTTTTTTTTTGAGTTGGAGTCTCACTCTGTAACCCAGGCTGGAGTACAGTGGCACGCTCACAGCCACCCTAGCATCAACCTGCTGGGCTCTAGCGATACTTCTGCCTCTGCCTTCCAAGTAGCCAGAACTACAGGCATGGGCTACCATGCCTGGCTAGTTTTTTAATTTAATTATTGTAGAGACGAGGTCTCGCCAAATTGCCTGGGCTGGTCTTGAACCCATGGGCTCAGGCAATCCATCCGCCTCGGCATCCCCAAGTGCTGGGATTATAGGCTAAGCCACCAAACCCAGCCCACACACATTTTATAGTCTATGTTTCCTGTACTCTTCTCATCCTACAGCATTTGAATGGTGATTCATATTTGTTCCTTTCTTCCCACCGTTCCTCTCTAGCTTCTTTTAGGCATTTTGGAAATAGACAACATAAGAATCAGTTTGTTTTGGCCTCAGGTTCAATCTTTTGGCCATGAAACTCTGTTTATTTTTGATGTTCCTAGGTAGTGAAGGGGCAGACCTAATATCTGTGTCATTATAATCTGTGGGTTCTCGTAGGTGCTTTGAGGCATTTGGGGGCCAATTTAGGGACTCATCTTCATTCAGAGGCACAAAATGGAAGTTCTGATGTGGTATGTGGCTACCCTGACGTGGATTAGAAAGATCTGGAAGCTCAGTGGGACTAGCTCAGGGGCATAACCAGATCCTTCAGCCCTCACAGTTGTTATTACTAGTGGAATTTCACCAGTTCTTTAATTCTGTTTGTCGGTAATTCTTTTTTCTGCAACAATAGAATTTTTAGAATGTTAGAATGTACTGTGGTTGCTAACCCTGTATAAACCTGGCGAAGAACATTTTCTACTCTTTTCATGAAGGATGAAAGAGATGTTGATTCATGAAATGCTGCCTGAGACTGGCCCTTCATTAGATTCCAAGGTACTGCTTACAGCAGGAGAATGCGAATTTTCACTTTCTTAGCTGTTCCTGAAATGACTGCTAAATCTCCAGAACTTGGTACATCCTGAGGAACTTGGCATTTTCTGTTTCGACCTTTGTTCACTTTAGATCTATCCTCAAAAAAATGCACATGTGGTTTTTTTTTTTTTTTTTTTTTTTTGGAGTCAGAGGTTCAGTCTGTTGCCCAGGCTAGAGTACACTGGCATGCTCACGGCCACTGCAGCCTCGACCAGCTGGGCTCAGGTGATCCTTCTGCCTCAGCCTTCCAAGAAGCTGGAACCACAGGCAGGTGCCACTACACCCAGCTAATTTTTTGATTTATTGTAAAGATGAAGTCTCACCATGTTGCTCAGGCTGGTCTCAAACCCCTGAGCTCAGGTAATCTTCTTGCCTCCGCCTCCCAAAGTGCTGGGATTATAGGTTTGAACCATCATGCCTGATGGGTTTTTTTTTTTTTTAAAGAGTCCTTTAGGGACAGGTCTCTGCCTACTGTCAGGTAGAGATGTTGTGGCCAGGGAGCTTGGATTCAAGGGTGTCTGTGCTGTTCTTGAAGCTTCTGCAAGCTTCGCCTTTGCCACCTGTGAATTGGTGCTGACAAGTACTGCACACACTCACCTATCACATGTATGTATTTATTATCAGTAATAAATAAGTTTATTTTTTAAAAAAAGCATTTGGGAAATGACAGAGGTTAAATGTACTTGAAAAAAGAGCAACTTAATAATACATGAACTGAAAGGTTCACCTAAGGTGATGTCTCTGTGTGCTCTCACTCTTTCTGTTTGCATTTGATTAGTTGTCCTGCTGTAAGATTACAGTCACCTAGCTCCCTTTGAGAACCGTGCCTTTTATGAGGTACTATCAACTTCACCGAAAGGGCTTGCCTTCAGAAATGGGCACTCCTCTCAAACCTTGCTGTGTTTTTCTTAATGCCTTTGAGATTTGAGGAGGAATTTTCTGATGTGAGGTACATAGCTCCAGGAAATCTATCAAAGAGATTTCATTCACCAAAGGCTTAGCCAAAACACATCTGGATAGGACGACCTTCTCATTCATTATTCAAGCAGGGACACTTTTGAGAGTGAAAAGACACCTTAATTGTAATTATGTGGAGGCAGCAGGAGTGAACTGGGTCTGTCTCTGGCAAACTGGGACATTTGTTCACTGTAAGGTAGGTAGACTCCAAATAGTCAGAATAGAATTTTAAAATACTCAGAATTTTTTGAAAGCCCAAGACTTCACAAACACCTTAAAATGAGTTTCTAACACAGACAGGCTTTACTTTGTTCCTTTTTTTCCTTTTTGTATTGAATGCTACTGTGTGCCAATTTATTGAGCATCTTTTATATAGAAATGCTCTAACATAGAGGATGGATTCTTCCATCAACCCCTTGAAAGGTCTCATAGCATTTCCAAACACAAGTTTAAAGAGTCTTGGATTACAGTTCTTGCCCTGATGCGTTCTTTTTCCACTTTGTTTGTTCTGTTTTAAAGCTGATTCCTTCATGATATCTCTGACAGTGTTACTCCATCCTGTTCTCTCCCTTCGGTAGTCCCTATATTTCATTTCCAAGTTATTTGGAACCAAGTCCCTTTTTGGTATGTGATAAATATTTTTTGTCGTGTGATGTATAAATAGGATTTGTAAGCACTCTAAAGTGGGGAAGAGGGCATGTTGGCTTATTTTGTTATCTTTTTCAGCTCACATTGGGAACATAGTGGGTTTTTACCACAATGAAGGATGGGACTTGGAGGATTGTTGGTGGGGTTGGGGTAGCAGATCGTGTCTGTTGGAATTGTGACAAGAATAAGGGCGAGTCAAATTAATGGACGTAGTGTTTGAAAATGGAGAAGGCACTGCCACACCATCTTAACTGGCAAGTGAAATTGTTTGAGCTCTCCGTTGAATTGGTATTACGAGAACTCATTGTGAACTTATGATAACCTCGTTTCCTCCTTTTTTTTTTTTTATGAGTCTCACTCTGTCATCCAGGCTGAAGTGCAGTGGCACACTAACGGCCACCACAGCCTTGACCTGCTGGACGATCCTCAGGTAATCCTTCCACCTTAGCTTTCCAAGTAGCTGGAACTAACGGTGTGTGGCACTGTGCCCGGCTAATTTTTCTCGATTTGTTATAGAGATGTGTTCTCTCCACATTGCCCAGGCTGGTTTCGAACCCCTTCAGGCAATCCTCTTGCTTTCGCCTCCCAAAGTGCTGGGATTACAGGTGTGAGCCACCAAACCCAGCCTCTTGTTTCCTTCTTAATCCAGGTCTACTGACATATTTTTAAAACCAAATTCAAAGTATGGTCAATACGGACCAGTGTTGTTCTTTGAGATCACTTTTTTAAGGAGTGTAGGCTTTAGGACCTGGACTTAAAAAATCAATAACCTTCTCATTCTTGTAAATGTGTAAATGACTGTAACCTTTTTTTTTTTTTTCCTATTTAGAATACCATTCTTGTTTTAGTTATACTCATACTAAATTATTCTCAAAGTGGAGACTTCGCCAACAAGGTCAACATTTATCTATGTCCTGGGGGTATCACATCCATTATTCTGGCCTTCCAGTTTTCATCTCCCCAGACTGAATTCTTTGATGACATGGACATCCCTGGACTTCTCCACTATCTGTGTTGCAGGGCACACAGGGCCTGATAATCCCCGTGTATTTAACGACCGAATACTATTTGCTTTGATTTTTTTGCAGTGGAACATCTTGATCTTCAGGGCCATGTTTTATTTATGCATTTCATTCTGGAACAAGAGCAGGGTACAGTTTTTCAAACTACATTGCATCCTTTTCCCAATTTTGTTTGAAAAGACCCATGTATGAGAAACATTAGGGAGGTGTTTTGTTTGCATCTATGAATGATGGAGAGTCCAAAGAAAAGGCAGAGGTGGGTAGTGAAGGTGGAGACATACTGGTTTTTTTTTTTTTTTAAGTTGGAGTCTTATTCTGTCACCCAGACTGGAGTGCAGTGGCATGCTTATGGCCACCGCAACCTCAACCTGCCAGGCTCAGATGATCCTTCTGCCTCAGCCTTCCAAGTATCTGGAACTACAAGTATGAACCACCACGCCCAGATAATTTTTTTGATTTATTATAGAGATGAGGTCTCTCCAAGTTGCCCAGGCTGGTCTCTCACCTCAGCCTCCCCAAGTACTGGGATTATAGGCATGAGCCGCCATGCCTGACTTGATGGTGGAGACATGTTGACAGTTCTGTTACTACTATCATATCTAGCTTCAATCTAATCTAATTGGCTATAAAGAATTTGATGAATATTTACCAAATTGAATCACATTGATAGTCAATTATAGCCTTCCTAGAATCGCGGAGGGTGGATGAGATGGTGGCCATTACTTCTTAGGAAATTCACCTGTATGTAAATGAGAAATGGCCATTAATTTTCATACATTTCTTCTCTTCAAGCAGTGGGTTGCTGATCTTCAGAACAAAGCCAAAATACCCTTAAGACTTCTTAAGTTGGTGCTTCTCAAAGTGTGGTTCCCGTACCTGGAGCAGCATTGTCTGAGAACTCGCTAGAAATGCAAGCTACTGCTGGGCGTGGTAGCTCACACTACTTTGGGAGGCAGATTTGAGAGGATTGCCTGAGCCAGGGGTTCGGGACCAGCCTGGGCAACTTAGTGAGACCTTGTCTCTACAATAAATAAAAAAACTAGCTGGGCGTGGTGGTGCATGCCTATAGTTCCAGCCCCTTGGAAGGCTGAGATGGAAGGATCGCCTGAGCCCAGCAAGTTGAGGCTGTGGTAGCTGTCAGCATGCCACTGCACTCCAGCCTGGGCAACAGAGTGAGAAGAAATGCAAGTTCACAAGAACTACCATGCAGTCTCATTCCTGAGACTCAAACTCTGGGCATGAGCCCAGGGGCGCATGTTTCAACAAACATGTCCAAGTTTGCAAATCATTTTTAAACCAGACATTTGTAATAGCTTTAGGCTGTGAACACTTTTCAGAAATTGATGAAAGTTAGACAGCTAGAAAATTGTACAAACCTTTTATATACTAGCAAGGGGATTCAGGAACTCCTGGTGAAGTACCATGACATAAACTACACCTTTTAGTTTTTAGAATGTGTCCAAATAGAATTATTATATCATAAGTCACATCAGGGATTTTTTTTTATTTTGAGAATTTGGTCATTTTACCGAGTAGCCCTGGACTGTGGTTGCCCCCAGTTTTTCGTGTGGAGAGTTATATCCTGAGAGACTTCTAGATGTTACTCCTGTCCCTGTGGTGAATGTAAGCATGGAACCTGTGGGTTGGCCCTGGGCACCTAGGGTCTGGCAGCAGTGAGCACCTAGTTGGGCTCAGCCATAGACTTGACATAGTGGAGTGTTTTGGAGGTCCCCATGTGAAGGGAATTTGACTATAAGTATACTTTATTTTAAAAATTTTAGTGGTTTTTATTTTTTCAATTTACTGAGGGATACATGGGCAATGTAGACAAATTAGAAAACACAGAAAAGTAGAAGAAGAAAATAAAACTCACTGGCAGGCTGGGTATGGTGGCTCACGCCCATAATCCTAGCATTTTGGGAAGCTAGAGTGGGAGGGTCACTTGAATTCAGGAGTTCAAGATTAGCCTGGGCAATGTATTGAGATCCCATCTCTACCAAAAAAAAAAGAAAAAAATTAGCTGGGTATGGTGGCATGCACTGAGGCAGGAGGATCACTTGAGAGAGAGAGAGGGCGGGGAGGGATCGAGAGGGAGAGGGAGGGCGGGAAGGAAGGAAAAATGGAAGAAAGAGAAAAAAAAAACAGAAGAAAAATACTAAGAAAA
>CAUYQG010261568.1:0-11903 GCA_963574415.1 Tarsius wallacei | reverse complement strand
GCTCCCAGACTGTGTTTTTGGCTGGATCACGAGATCTGGTGCTGTAGACACCTGGAGGGGGGGGGGGGGGGGGGGACAGAGTGTTCAGGAAAAAGGCACGGGGAAGGGGGGGAAGATGTGCACAGAAACACTCCAGGGCAGGTCTAAGGCTTATGGGAAGAGCATCAGCAGTGTCCATTACAGGATAATAAAGCACTGATAGATCCGAAGTCAGGCTGAGTTATAGCTCTGTCCCTTACCGCATGTGATCACAGGCAGAGAAAAGGAAACCTGACATCTCAGTCTTTCAGGGAACATTAAGTGGCAGAAAATGTGAACCCAAGGTCAACGGGAAACCTGACTTTAACTGAGAGTTGACCTGATCCCACGTGTCCCATCTCTTAAATCCTTCTGGTCTCTGACCCCTGAGGGGATGGACCAGGGGTTCTCCTCCTAAATCATGCCATCATGTAGTCATGACTTGCTTTTATCCAACGTAGAGGGGAAATCAATCATTTTGTTTTTACACACACGGTCCCATATGCACACAAAATAAGGAAGTCTTTACCCAGTGAACATATTGTTTAAATAACAGCTACCAAAATACATGGAAAGATCTTTATTGGGATACTAACACTGTAGTGTTTGGGGTATGATGAACTAGTTTCTCTGAGAAAACAATGGGAAAGATCTTTTTGGTGTGCGAGAATGAGCGGGTGGAAAAATGGAAGGCAGACACTGGGTAGCTAAAAAGCTGCCAGGCATGGTGGCTCACACCTGTAATCCCAGCAGTTTGGGAGGCTGATGAGGGAGGATTGCTTGAGCCTGGGAGCTCAAGACCAGGAGTTCAAGACTAACCTGGGCAATATAGCGAGACCTCGTCTCTACAAAAAAATCCAAAAAATTAGCCAGGTGTGGTGGCATGCATCTGTAGTACTAGCTACACGGGAGGCTGAAGCAGAAGGATCATCTAAGCCAGGGAGGTTGGGGCTGCTGTGACCAATGATCATGTCACTACACTCCAGTTTGAGTAAGAGTGAGACCCCAACTCAAAAAAAAAAAGTTAACCAAAAAACATACTTCTGGGCTGCTAATGCCAAGGAGTTTTGCATATTATTTAAAATAGTACTGGCCGGGCTCAGTGGCTCAGCCTGTAATCCCAGCTCTTTGGGAAGCTGAGGCGAGTGGATTGCCTGAGCCTGCAGGTTCAAGATCCACGCAGGCAACTTGGTGAGACCTCGTCTCTCCAATAAATCAAAAATTAGCCGGGCATGGTAGCACGCGCCTGTAGTTCCGGCTACTTAGAAGGCTGAGGTGGAAGGATCGCCGGAGCCCAGCAGGCCGAGGCTGCGGTGGCTGTGAGCGTGCCACTGCCCTCCAGCCTAGATGATAGAGTGAGATTCCAACTCAAAAAAAAAAAAAAAAAGACAGTGCCGTGGGACAGAATTTTCCCCCATAAGACTTTTTACTCTAAACCAAACCTAGACATTTTTCTCTTACTGCCAACACCTCACAGGTACTTGGACCCTTCCACCATCAAAGTGTAGCTTTGAGGAAGAAAAAGAGGACTCCCTCAGGGACTGCAGGAGACCCGAGAGGACATGAGAGGCCATTTCTAGACAGGCCCAGCATCCTTTGCTCTGAAAGCAGTCTCTGAAGGAACCTGCCACCTCCAGTTCTGACGTCACAGGGAAAGGAGGTTGACAAGCTGCCTCAGTTTCCTCAATGCAGTGGTGATGTGATCAGTCTGAAAAGGCGCTGATGGAACACATAGGAGTCACTGGAGCTTAGCTGTCCAACAGGTAAGCCACTCCTCCTGCCCCGGCTTCCAGGAGGACTGCATGGGGCAATGGTATTCACATGATCTTACGGGAACCATCCAGTCCAGTCGATGTCTCTGGAGATGATCAGGCTTTGGCCTAAGGGCCCAGGCCTGCAGCTGTTACCTCCATGGCTGGATGCTGTCTATTTCTCTTCTAAAGTCAGACACCTTGTCAGATGCGGTGGCTCACGCCTATAATCCCAGCACTTTGGGAGGCAGAGGCAAGAGGATTGCCTGAGCCCAGGGGTTCGAGACCAGTTGGACAGCTTGACGAGACTTTGTACAATATATCAAAAAATTAGCCAAGTGTAGTGGTGCACACCTGTAGTTCCAGCTACTTGGAAGTCTGAGGTGGAAGGATTGCCTGAGCCTAGCAGGTTGAGGCTGTGATGGCCTTGAGCATGCCACTGCACTCCAGCCTGAGCAACAGAGTGAGACTCTGACTCAAAAAAAAAAAAAAGACTCCCTTCTCCTGGTCCACTTCAGACTCTTTTTTTTTTTTTAAAGCAGTAATCTCATTCTGTTGCCCAGGCTGGAGTGCAGTGGCACGATCTTGTGCCCTTACTGCAGCCCTCCTGGGCTCAGGCGATCCTTCTTCCTCAGCCTCTCAAATAGCTGGGACTACAGGCACACACCACCGTGCCTGGCTAATTTTTTTGTAGAGTGGAGGTCTCATTATGTTACCTAGGCTGATCTCAAACTCCTGGGCTCAAACAATTCCCCTGCATTGGCCTCCCAAAGTGCTGGTAATACAGGCATGAGCTACCATACCTGGCCATCTCTGAGTAATACATGGAGAAAAGTTTTAATATACAAAGTACCGTCTCTGGGGAGATTACTCATCTAATTCCTGGCTTCTTTCTCCTTGAAAAAGTAATGAACAATGAAGAGAAAGCCATTGAAAGCCCCAACCCACATGTCTTTGGTGAAAGGAGAAGGATGGGCCAGGTGCAGTGACTCACACCTGCAATCCCAGCACTTTGGGAGGCGAAGACGAGAGGATTGCCTGAGCCCAGGGTTTCGAGACCAGTCTGGACAACTTGGCGAAACCTCGTGTCTACAATGAATCAGAAAATTAGCCAGGCATGATGGCACGTTCCTGTAGTTCCAACTACTTGGAAAGCTGAGGGGGAAGGATCACCTGAGCCCAGCAGGTTGAGGCTGCGGTGGCTGTGATCGTGCCACTGCACTCCAACCTGGGCAACAGAGTGAGACTCCGACTCAAAAAAGAAAAAAAGGACAAGGATGGCCATTGCTGGGGCGACACAGCAGACTTTCTGCTGAATTCCAGCCCAGGCCTTCCCTCTTTCTTCTTTGGTGGAGGCCTTGGGAACGTTTAGACCTGCTCTGGGCTTTGCAGCTACAGCTGTCCCCTCGGGCAATGGAAAATGCACTCGATTTGGAGATGCAAAGCCTGGGGACAAGTCCCACCTCCCCCCTCACTAGCTGTGTCACTGGGCAAATCCCTCAGTCTCTCTGAGCCTGCTTCCCTACCTAACAGGTCTGAGGTAGGCCAGACAAGATGGCATGGGAAGGAGCTTGCTACGTTCCAAAACTCTCCAAATGCAGAAGGTCATAGTGCTGCTGGCTCAGCTCAAGGTTTTGGCTTCGTCATCTTGGGATGTCACACAGGGCAGGTTTTGGTCCCTCTGCATGCTCTTTTGTTTTTTGTTTTTTGAATCGGGATCTCACGCTATCACCCAGGCTAGAGGTGTAGTGACACAATCACTGCCCACTGTAGCCTCAAACTCCTGGGCTTAGGTGATCATTCTGTCTCATCCTCCAAAGTAGCTGGGACTACAGGCACACACCACCATGCCTGGCTAATTTTTTGATTTATGACACCACACCTGCCTCTGCAGGATCCTGAAGACAGAATCAGAAGTCTGGTGTGCTCTTAACTGACCACTGAGCTTCCCTGGAGACAGACATTGCAGTGCTCACTCCCTCGATGCATCTTGGGCACACAGCATCAGAGCAGTGCTGATGAGGGTGGGCTGTCGGTGGGTATGGATTCCTCCTGAAACTGGTCACTTACACAATATACAGAAGGTTGGAATTAATGAAGACCTCAGAGAAAAGCAAAAGTTGACTGGGCGTGGTGGCTCCCACCTGTAATCCCAGAACTTTGGGATATTGAGGCAGGAGGATTTCTTGAGTCCAGGAGTTCAAGACCAGCCTGGGCAACATAGCGAGAACTTGTCTCTACAAAAATTAGCTGGGCATGGTGACATGCACCTGTAGTTCCAGCTACTTGGGAGGTTGAGGAAGAAGGATTGCTTGAGCTCAGGGAGTAGAGGCTGCAGTGAGCCATGATCGTGCCACTGCTCTCCAGCCTGGGCGACAGAGTAATAATCGAAAGAAAGAGAGAGAGAGGGAGAAGAAAGAAGGAAGGAAGGAAAGAAGGAGGGAGGGAGGAAGGGAAGAAAAATCAGGATGAAATACTAGCATAGTATTGGGTAATAAGATATGATTAGTAAACTCAAATTTGTGGCTGATTTGATCTGGAGATTCTCCCTCTTCAGCTGCCCACCTACCAGAACCCAACCCTCAGGAAGGGCCTGCAGTCAGTCACTTCATCTTTCATGTAAATGGAAGTCACTTGGCCTTTCTCTTTTGGGTGTTTACACTCTCGGTGCAGAATGGAAGGCGTTGGCCCTGGGATGAGGACCAACAGCCCTCGACTAGCAGGTTGGGGAGGATCTTTAGAGGCAGGAGGCTCCCCCTGGTGTTCCTAAAACTCCTCTCTTTTTCTGAGTCAGGCTAACCTTGGAGAACCCTGAGATCTGGGCTGTGAGATGTCTTGGGGATGATTTGTAACTTCTGGATGAAAGAAACCGGTCTGGACCTTGTGGAGACCAAAACAACTGCATCTTTGGATGCTGATCCTTCATCTTTATCCTGAGTTGAAGCTGGGCTGCAGGCCCCTCTGTGCTCCAGTTTGTGAAAACAGGAAGGGAAGGTAGAAGAAACACACTACACCTTAAGACATTGACCTCGGTTGGGCACAGTGGCTCACGCCTGTAATCCCAGTGTTTTGGAAGGCTGAGGTAGGAGCACCGCTTGAGGTCAGGAGTTTGAGACCAGCCTGGGCAGCATAGCGAGACCCAGTCTCTACCACAAAAAAAAAAAAAAAAAAAAGAGGGAGAGAGAGACTTCAGCCTGGAAGTGGCACAAGTCACTTCTACTAGTTTGTTCTTTTTATTTATTTATTTATTTTATTTTTGGGGGTCAGAGTCTCACTCTATCACCCAGACTGGAGTGCAGTGGCACACTCACGGCCACCCCAGCGCCGACCTGCTGGGCCCAGGCGATCCTTCCGCCTCAGCCTTCCAAGTAGCCTGAACTACAGGCGCACGCTACCACGCCTGGCTAATTTTTTGATATATTGTAGAGACAAGGTCTCACTAAGTTGCTCAGGCTGTTCTTGAACCCGTGGGCTCAGGCAATCCTCTCATCTCGGCCTCCCAAAGTGCTGGGATTACAGGCTTGAGCCACTGAGCCCGGTCTGTTCTGTTTCTTAAAACTTAGTCACGGGGCTACACACAACCACAGGGAGGCTATGAAGCATCAGGCAGCTGGGCAACCCCACAGGGCTATGACTCCTATTCGGAAGAAGTGCAAAAGAGATGGGGGAGGTGGATGGACGGGAGTCTCTGTGACACTTTTTGAATAGGAATTTGTGTGGTCCTGACTCCATGTGGCACAAAACAGAACAGCAGATGTGAGTACGTGTAACTGAGTACGAAGACCTCTAAAGCATGGTCATTCACATAGATAAAAAGCCCTAGAACTACTGGCATCAGTCACTATGGACAGTGTATGAAGAACTCCATGTAGATTTTGCACTGAGCTCAAATGTGGCCATAACATTTCTCTCCCATTTAAGACAGTCGGTGGCCGGGATCAGCGGCTTAGCCTGTAATCCCAGCACTTGGGAGGCCTTGGTGAGTGGATTGCCTGAGCCCACGGGTTCGAGACCAGCCTGGGTAACTTGGCGAGACCTCGTCTCTACAATAAATCAAAAATTAGCCTGGCGTGGTAGCACGTGCCTGTAGTTCCAGCTACTTGGAAGGCTGAGGCGGAAGGATTGCTGGAGCCCAGAAGGTCAACTCTGGGGTGACTGTGAGTGTGTCACTGCACTCCAACCTAGTCTACGGAGTGAGACTCCAACTCAAAAAAACAAAACAAAACAACTGTCGGCTGTAAGGGAGACACAGTTACATGACTGTGATAACAACCTTCAACAGACCCAATCAAACGAAATCACTCCTAAGCTTCATTTTTTTTTTTTTTTACTATTAGTCACAAATTATGTGTAAAAATCTCCCATGTGATCAAGACACATGGTTGCCTGTTTTGGCCTGTGTCCTCCCCACTCAAGGGCAGGGACAAGGGGCGTGGGTTTGACAGGGCCCCAGGGAGGGTTTGGCTGATCGTACCTGGATGGGGCAGTCCCAAGACATCTTGCCAAGGGCCTGGGCACGGAGTCACATCGCACCAACCCTACCATCCCCTGGCTTAGCGTCCATGGTCAGTCTTTGTCATAACTTTGTGGCAAACGCTCGTAACCTCCTTGCCTCCCTCCCTTTCTGACAGCCCTGGTCTCTGCCTCTCTGTATCTTAGAGACCGAACCCTGCTGGAGAAAATCTTCTATCTGGGCCGACGGTGCTGTCATCTCACTTTATGTTTATGACCCCAAACCCCCAAAATGTGCACGGGACGTCATCAGGAAGCTCTCACACGCCTCCCAGGGCTTCCCCTCTGCTTCCTCCCAGGTTCACATTTCCCCCACCCCAGCTCTTGGCAGGTGCCTTGCACTTCATGGAGAAAATAGAAACCATTAGAGGAGGCCCTTTCAGTGATTCCTCACCAGTGCCACCAGTGCCCACGTGACTCACCCTTGTCACACGGAGGAACCACCCCTGTCCCTACATACGGTCAACCCCTCCTCTCAGTCTGTAAATCCTGCCCCCAAGTCCCACATTTACATCTTCAGCCCTGCTGGCGCTGGCACCATCTGCTCAGCACCTGCACTTGGGTGTCTAGTGGCAGAGGGGCAGGCATGGCTGAGTTGGGGAGACAGATGAGGGGGAAAAAACTGGGGAGGTGACCGCCAGGAGGGAGTGGCCTACTTGCTACCAAACACCTCTGATGTCATCACAGAAGGGCTGGGACTGGGAGGTTAAGTGGTTCCCTCTCCAATTCTGCTCTCCACAGGCCGCACCAGTGGCCTCCCTCTTGCCTCAGAGATGACTGCCTCCCTGGAGGTGACTTCAAGGCCAGCTGTCATCCTGAGGGTGGGGGAGGGTGGGGCTAGGCTCGGGGCTGGTCCTGCTTCTGCTCTGTCTCAGGGGGGTGGCAAATCGCCCGAGGCCCAAGTCGTGCCAGGGAAGACTTGCTGACAGGCCCGTGTCCGGCTCCGCTTCTGGGGAAAGCAAGGGAGCGAGGAGGGAGAGCCTTGGAGAGAAGCCCTCTCCCCCTGGCCTGCCTGGGACTCCAGGGGCCCCAGGGAGCCCAGGATCCAATTGAGCTGTAGAGACACCTCATTAGGAAGCTGTCTGGTGCCAGGTGAGAACAGTCTGCTTCTTCACCCTGGTCCTGACCCGTCCTCTCTCCAACCCCCACGCTCTCCAACCTGCCTGTTCCTCGGCCAGCATCTGGGAGCCAATTTACTCAGGCCCTGAGGTTTGTTTTGTTAAGGACTTTCAAATGTATTAAGAAATGTGCGAAGAGCTTTGTCATCACTTTTCTCTTTCTACAGTACCACAGCAATTAGATCAGGAAGTCTCTGCCTCTCCTCCTGGCAGCCCACCAGGGTTAGCCGACATTCAGGGTGGGGGTCGGGGAGCTGGGGCTCAATCCCCTTAAAGTCATTCCTCAGGCCACATAGCCTGGGCCAGGACAAGGCGGGGTACAGGTGGGGAGAGAAGAGCAGTTTCCTGTGATCCCTGTTTCTTCACTCAATGTTTTATAGGGACTGTAAGTGTTCAGGAGGCAGACCCCAGGACTTAGGGGCCCCAGCACCCTGAGCGCCCTCCATGGCACAATGAAGACTCAAGTCGTGAGGATGGACTGAGTGGGGAGGGCCAGGTGCCCATCTGCACTGGGCCTGTTTCGGTCCCCCACCTCGGATGCGTCCTCGGACAGTCTGCAGGGAACCACTAGACGTCAGCCAAGGTCTCTCCTGGGATTCTTCCCCTGGCTGTGGAGACTGTTTGACGCTGCTCTCGGCTCCGGCACTGCAGAGAGAATGCTTGTCTCAAAGTGGGTTTAGAGCTGCTATGGAGTCAATCGCGTCCCCCCCAAAAGACATGTTGGACCCCTAACCCCTGGTACCTCAGAATGTAACCTTACTTGGAAGTAAGGCTGTCATGGATATAATAAGCTAAGATGACGTCGTACTGGAGTAGGGTGGGTCCCTAATTTAATGGGACTGGTGTCTTTATAAGAAGAGGACAGAGTCACTGGGTTAAAGGCAGCCATTTGCCAGTGGAGGCAGAGATAAGAGTGACGTATCTACAAGCCAAGGACTGCCAGTAACCACCAAAAGCCGGAAGAGGCAAGGACGGGTCTCCCCTATGGGTCTCAGAGAGAGCATGGCCTGGCCAATACCTTGACTTCAGAATGCTAGCCTCCAGGACTGGGATACAATAAATCTTGATTGTTTTAAGCCACTGAGTTTGTAGTGCTTTGTTACAGCAGTCTTAAGAATTAATTGTATAGAGGTGAAATTCATATATCACCCACAACACACATTGATTCTATTTATTCTTTAATTAATTAATTTACTCCATCGCCCAAGCTGGAGTGCAGTGGCATGATCATGGCCACTGTAGCCTTGACCTCCTGAGCTCAGGTGATCCTTCCGTCTCAGTCTCCCAAGTAGCCAGAGCTACAGGTGCGCACCATCAAGCCCAGCTAATTTTCTGATTTATTGTAAAGACGAGGTCTTGCCAAGTTGCCCAGGCTGGTCTCGAACCCCTGGGCTCAGGCAATCCTCTTGCCTCAGCCTCCCAAAGTGCTGGGATTACAGGCTGAGCCACTGCGCCCAGCACATAACACCCACTTAGATAGCATTAACATCGCCTGTGCCCTGCCAGTTGATGGTGCCAATACGTCCTGGAGACTCATCAGTCTCTCTGTTCCCAGAAAGTCCTCGGTGGGATCTGGTCACACAACCAGAGCAAGGGAGCTACATGTGTGACGAGCCCCACCTGGATCCTGGGCAGAGATCAGGTCTTGGGTCAGGGCTTGGGGAATCCTAGTTCAGGCTTTCAACACATCTGCCTCAAAGTCTCATTAGGAGCTATTCTGGGGAATCTGTAAGACACACTTTCTCACTCTAAGTTATTGTGGTTCAAATTAGACCATGCGCCGTGGCTCACTCCAGGAGCTCAATACCAAACTGGACAATCTGAGACCTTGTCTCTACAAAAAAATAAAAAATAATTAAAAATTAGTCAGGCATGGTGGCATGTGCCTGTAGTCCCAGCTACTCCAGAGGCTGAGGTGGAAGGATCACCTGAGCCCAGGAAGTGGAGGCTGCGGTGAACCATGATTGTGCCACTGCATTCCAGCCAGGGTGACAGAGTGAGACCCCTGACTCAAAAAGAAAGAAAATAAAATCAACGTCTCAGCAAAACACCAAATAATCACAGATCACAAACCCTCAGAGTTGACCAGAGAATCCTTGACTCCATGAGTGTTAAACTTGTGAGTGCTGAGGGCTCTGGCAATGAACACGGCGTTCTGACAACATCCCAGCACATCCCCGTCCTACTCAAGATGACCCAGTTGTTCCCAGATGTGCAGACCTGTCTCTTTTGCCATACATCACACTCAAGGGCTCTGCCATAGGTCTGTCCTGCACACCACCAGCCCCATGTAAACTCCACCAACCCCGTGTAAACTCAGTGCTTATCTGAGAAACAGATTCCAGCCCTGAGTAATAGAACAAGCCCCATGTATTCACCTCCTATACCCTATTCTAGGCAAGAGTCCTTTTGTTTTGATTTGTTTTTGTTGTTGTTTTACATAGAGACAGGGTCTTGCTATGTTGCCCAAGCTGGTCTTGAACTCCTGTCCTCAAGCAATTCTCCCACCTTGGCTTCCCAAAGTGCTGGGATTACAGTTGTGAGCCACTGCACCTGGCCCGCCACATTGCATTTTAATGGCACAAAAACTATAAGATGACCCGTTATCTCCTTATTACCAGTGAGGATATATTGTCAAAGAGGTTGAGGACTTGACCCAAAGTCACAGAGCTAGTAGTGGGCACAATCAGAACATGACCCCCAGTCCATTTGACTCCAAAGCCACAGTTATCTACCCCCTGTCACTCTGTCCTCCTCCCAGGATAGTCACCTACCTTCTGACAGGGACCTTCTATGAAACCATAATCCTTGAGAATTGTAGGCAGCATGACATGCTGTGAATGGAAAATATTGGCGAGGCAAGTCCTTCTGGGGCAGGCTTTATGCCTACGAATTCAGAAAAGTCTCAGCACTCAGTTCTGGATCTACTTTGATCTCCTCTCCAATTTGCCAGTGGTCCAAAACTCTGTCAGCCTCCTAGGGCAGAACTGGTTTCTACCTACTGAAATGTTCATGGCATTTGAAATGAGGCACTTTTCCCAGTTAATTTTAACCTGTCAGTTTGTTTTTTTTCTTTGAAACCCAAATAGCAATGTGTCACCTTTCTTGACAAAGGGTCAGCACTGGCATTGACTTTTCTCTTTTTTGTTAGAATCATGGAATATGCCAGAATCGGGGAGTTGGGGCTTGTGTTTATGTGTGTAGAAGAAAGATCGTGGAGTTACATAAATGATGGGGAACGTATTCCATGGAAATCAGTGGTGTTTTTAAAATGCCACTGTATTTATCTTTATGAAAAGGTGTTTATAATATATTGTGGAGTCATAAGAACAGGGTACAAAACTGTATGTAGCAAAATGCATTTTGTATTTAAAAATATTATACCTACACATCAAAATTGTCAGGAGGGTATACTCTGAAATAATTATAATTGCTATATCTGAGTGGTGAGCGTTTAGGGGATTTTATTTTCTTTTATCTATGATCTGGTATTTTTTTCTCTCACCTTTCCCCCAAATTAAACATATATATGTTTAAATTTAAACACAAACTTAACATCTGAATGAATTTTTATGCAGACCTATATTCTATTCATTAAAAATTTCTTTAAATATATTTTTATTTAAAATTTTGTTTTTATTGACACATAATAAGTGTACATATTTATGAGGTACAATATAATGTTTCTTTTTTTGTTTTTGAGTCGGAGTCGCACTCTGTCGCCCAGGCTAGAGTGCAGTGGCACACTCATGGCTACCCCAGCCTCGACCTACTGGATTCAGGCAATCCTTCCGCTTCAGTCTTCCAAGTTGCTGGAACTACAGGTATGCACCACCACGCCTGACTAATTTTTTGATTTATTGTAGAGATGAAGTCTCACCAAGTTGTCCAGGCTGGTCTCGAAACCCTGGGCTCAGGCAATTCTCTTGCCTCTGTCTCCCAAAGTGCTGGGATTTACAGGCATGAGCCACTGCACCCGGTTCAGTTAGATGTTTCATTGCAAGTATACATGGCATGAAAAACCAAATCAGGTAATTAGGATATCTATCACTTCATACATCTATTATTTCTTTGTAGTGAGATCATTCAAAATTCTCTCTTCTAGGGATTTTGAAATATACCATACAGTATTGTTAACCACAGTTGCTCTACTGTGCAACAGAACACCAGAACTTACTCCCAATATCTAACTCTAACTTTGTACCCATTGACCAATCTATCCCTACCCTCACTGCCCTCCTCCCATCCTAGGTTTCCGCTAACCGCTATTCCCCCCCCAACCTCTTTTTTTTTTTTTTTTTTTTTTTTGAGTTGGAGTCTCACTCTGTCGCCCAGACTGGAGTGCAGTGGCCGCTCCCGGCCGTCGCAGCCTCGACCTGCTGGGCTCCGGCGATCCTTCCGCCTCAGCCTTCCAAGTAGCTGGAACTACAGGCGCGCGCTACCACGCCCGGCTAATTTTTTTGATTTATTGTAGAGATGAGGTCTCGCTTGCCCAGGCGGGTCT